>ML785331.1:668724-694791 GCA_009831015.1 Picea engelmannii
ACAAATCAGATTTGGATGATGAAATTGATGAGGGATTTTGGTTGTGGTACATGTTGAGTACATGGTTGAGACAAATAGTTGATGAGTTGGCGCACATACATGAGGTGTATATTTGATGATGTTGGTACATATTGATGAGTCATAGTTGATGAGTAGTTGACACATGATTGGTACATACTTGGTACATAGTTGGATGCACTTTTTTATGGTACAGGTTGATTACAGGTTGGTGCATGGTTGATGCACTTGTTTATGGTACAGGTTGAGGTACAGGTTGATGCATGGTTCAGATTTATTGGTATAGGTTTACAATGGTATATCTCATAGTGATAGTTTGACAATGGTTCCATCATTCTAATTCTACTTCAGGGTGGTAGGACGGGGCAAGGACAGGTGGTTGTAGCCACCTTCCGGTTGTAGTCGGAGAACATTGGGGGTTGTAGCCTCCTTCTGGTTGTAGCCAGAGAATTGGTGAGTTGGAGATTCCCTCAGATTGTAGCCTGAGAAACTAGGGGGTTGGAGCCTCCTTCCAGTTGCAGCTGGAAAACAAAGGAAGTTGGTGCTTCCAATGAATGTAATTCTTCAAGACATAGAAGAAAAAGCATTATGTGGTTTTCTCCCGATTTGGGTTTCCACGTAAAACACTGGTGTACTGTGTATGTGTGTGATTTTTTATTTCTTACTGTTCATTAGTGGATAATAATTCTACATTGATATAACATTTGAAGAAAAAGAATTATAATTATGCTATTACTGATTCACCCCCCCTCTCAGTAATCCAACAAAAGAATCATATTACTGTATCATATTAAATGTGAAAGAGAGATTACAAATGTGGCCTTCATGTCGTAAGGTCCCTTCCAACTATCCTTCATTCCCCACGCACTTCCACTCCAAGAATTTTGAGAGCATAGATCTGATAATATTCACAATCTATCTTGACAAAGTGGCTCATCTAACCAAGCTAACAATCTCCAAAGCTCAATCCAATCCAATATAATCCCAAAATCTCCAAAGCTAATCTCATCCAAGCCAACTTTCTCCATGAGAGCTCCTCTCCTTTTATAATTTGAGGAGGATAAGGTGAGGAGGTTAGGATGATCCCACCAAATAATGAAAGCGAGTAAGATGCAAACCAGTCAGATGCCACCTCACCATGGAAGTTTCTCCTTCTAGAAGCATCGAGAAGATGCTCGTTATTCCCACATATGAGCATTATCGTACCCTACTTATAGAGAAACCTGCGAACCTCTCACAACCCAGCTATGGTACAACCTACGAGAGTCAGGAATTCTCACACCCTAGCCATAGTGCAACATGCAAAAATTATCTTTAATAGGGTTTTCATAAAGGAAAATGAAACTTCTTTTCTCAGGAAAAGTTTTTCTCCCTTCTTTCTTCAGGAACTCAGGCCACTGACCCCTCTAAAGACTACAGATAGGTTTACATCATTAACGGGCATAGGAATGATGAAAATAATGTGTAACAGAGAGCCCCACAAAATGAAGCTAGAACAGAGTGATAGATGAAATACTTTGTCGAGTGTGTGTAGGAAACAAGGAACAGTCGGTCGAAAACCTGTCAACGAACAAGGAAATACAGTACCATAATATATCATCATTGAGGTAGGCATTCCCATACTCAGAATAAAAATGACTCAAAGCATAAATGTCGACATGCGAAGATCCATGTCAAGTGAGACAGGTCATGGCCACCAAACATACACTGTGGATCCATGTCAATATGACTCAAATATGAACATAGCCACCAAAAATAAACTGTGGATCTATGTGTTAAAGACTAAAATTTGAACATAGCCATGACATACAGTGTGGATCTATGAAACAGTACAAACCAAATATACTCCAACGCAACCTAAATCTATCAGAAAAGATCCAGGGTCTTCATCTCCACCACTCTATAGTATGAATCTAACCATGTGAATACATGTGATGAAGTCGAACATGGTAGAAACCACTTGATTATCGGTCATTAGTGTATACCATTAACAAGTGCAAGGGAAAACACCATTAATGTCAATGAATCCCAAGGTACACTACTACAATCCAAAGAATGTGAATTAATGATCTGAAGTCGAACACGCAAAGGAATCTCCCGATCAGGGGTCAATAATGAAAACCCATTGTCGAAAGTGAGGAAACCTGCCATTGAGGCATGTAAGTTCCAAGGCACCAATTAGTTTCTAAGTCTAATTCATGGATAATGAGTTGAAGTCGATAGGAAAAGACTCGTCACAGGAGGGCCTTAATGTATCCCACATCAATGACATGAAATGGGTAACAAGATTTGATGTAGATCAGAGTAACAAGTGATTTGGGACTGACTCAGGGATGGCCAACGCAATAGAAGGCTTAAGGAATGTAGAAATGGCCGATGCAATAGAAGGCTTTTCGGGTTGGACATCTTTTTGAACATATTGACGACACCACAATTGTCTTGGAAACACTGACTCAACAATAGGGATCACATACCAATTTGTAATCTTATAAGGAGTATGATCAAGAGACAAGCGGATTTTCCAACCTAGACACAAGGTGAGTGAAAGGGTGTCATGTTCAAAAAGTGGCTCTTCCATGGAATACAGGTTTAGACACATTTCTTTCCCAAATTTTCCCCCACCATTTTTGGTGAGTACCTCTTTATTTTTACACAAGCTTGAGGAAGATAACATATGCTTGAAATGTAAGCTCATCCTTTGTATGAGTCCCTCAGAGTATGTTTAATGAACCCTAGGAAGGAGTGGTTCGGTCCCACATGGGCCCTTCAATGTTTGTTTTATGATTCCAAAGAAAGAAAACTCAGGGGTTTTTCATGATTATAGAGTCTGAAAAACACTTAAAGAGAACTCTCTCGGTTCCTTTTTCGTAAAGTAGTCTGATGAGACTGAAAAAGAGATAAACTATCACTCAACAGACATTTTCTTCAAATACTTTAACGAGCATGAAAAGAACAAGGTCGCTCGGAAATATTTTCATGTTTAGAGAGTCTGAAAAGAGCTTAAAGGGAACTCCAGTCCGGGTCCTTTTTATTGTAACCTTTACGAGTCTGAAAAAGTGATAAAAGTATACTCGGTTACATTCTCATTGATTTATGAGCATGAGAAAGAACAAAGACTAAGCTCGGTAACTTATTCTCATGTATTTACGAGCATGAGAAAGAACAAAGACTAAGCTCAGGATTGTTTTCATTTTTACGCAAGCTTTAAAACAAAACAAAACTATGCTTGGACCTAGTTTCATTTTTACGCAAGCTTGAACCAGAGGAAACTATGCTTGAGGTAGGTGGTTTCATTTTTACACAAGCTTGAACCAAAGGAAACTATGCTTGAGGTAGGTGGTTTCATTTTTACACATGCTTGAACCATAGAAAACTATGCTTGAACTTCCCAACACATAACAAAGGTATGGTCGGTACTTATCCCCCATCTTAAGAAGCTAGCGACTCAACTTCAGCATGAAGTCCAGAGGCTAAAATCATTTCCCCCAAAGCTTTATTTCGTTCAACTGCAAAAGAAGATGAAATGAAGCTTCAAATACTAGACAAAGGACTTGACTCAAACAAAGAGGGGGAACAAATCTATTTCATTTTTTAACGAGCTTGTCACAGAAACAGGAACTATGCTCATAACCTCTATTTCATTTTTAAACGAGGTTTCCACAGAGATGAAAAAACTATCCTCGTAATTGGTTTCATTTTTTAACGAGCTTGAAATCAAAAAAACATGCTCAAATACCTCTGTTTCATTTTTTAATGAGGTTGCCTTAGAGATGCAAAAACTATCCTTGGAGTCTCTCTTCTTGATCATGGATTCCAAGAGGACAATGCTCTGGAATGACACCATGTCAAGGGAAAAAACTCGGTAATGGATTCCAAGAGGTCTTCACTAGAAGGAAGAAACACACTCTGGAAGGACACCATGTCGAGGGTCGTGACAGGAGTAAAGAGATCAGGCTCTAACAACCCTATCGAAGAGATCACCATGTCAACTACTCGATCTAAGTCATTAGAAGTTGAAGCCATGGGTGACAATGCCACATAATTGACCTATGGCGGGGGCGATACTGTCTGCATATAAGAACCATGTAGGGAGGCAATCTAGTCAGGGTCAGTGAATGAAAGTTGATCAACAATCAAAACTCGTCCATCATGAGGGAAAGAAATCACACGAAAAAGAGTAGACACAATAGCTTTCATGGCATAGACATAATATCGCCCAAGGAGTAAAGAGAAATCTAAGGGGTCTTGGACTACCATGACGTCAATAAAGACAATTTTCCCTCCCAAAGTTACAGGAAATTGAGGAAGGGTCCCTAAAGGTTGACTAGTTATTCTATTAAAAGATAACAGATTCTATGTAACCGGCACAAGCTGAGGAAAACCCAAAGATTTCTAAGCAAAAGAGGACAAAATACTAACAGATGCACCTTCATCTATCAGTGTCTGAGGAATGTCTCGACCGTAAACCTGTACTGTAATATGGAAAGGAATGTGAGAGGGAAGACGAGGTCCAGTTAGCACACACCAATCAAAACATATAGCCTCATTACTTGGAGGGGGTTTCATGGGAGAAGGAGGAATACCCACCGGCATGGTAGATTTTGTATCAACAAGAAGAACATGGGAACTATCAGGTTTACTCTCTAGAGGGAGAGTAGGATCGACCGATGGAGAGATCATATTGACCACTTAGGTTTCATTCTCCAAGGGGAGAATGGGGTCGACAGGTGGAAATGGATCGACCGCTTGGGTTTCACTCTCTAATGGGAGAGTGAGATTGACCGAGGATGGGATCGGATCAACCACTTTGCTAATACTCTCTAAAGAGAGAGTGGGATCAACCAAATATGGGATCGGATCAACCACTTTGTCAACTAGTTCAATTAAGAATGTGACCAGATTGATGACATGATCAATCGGATTGACCGGCAATGGATCCAGAGTGATCATTCCATCAACTACAGGGGAGTTGAGAGAAAACTTATGAGAAGCAGCTGGAAGTTGAGGCTGTGAAATAGTCATGTCTTCCAATAATTTTGAGGCTTTGTCCATATGAGGGAAAAGGTGATTTAGATGACTCCCTTTGCATAACATACATGGGAACTTGACTCTACTTTTCTTCTTCCCAATGGTATCATGACTAGTTGATGAGAGGTCATCAACATGTTGTTCAGAGGCTAATGACATGGGTTGGTTAGGGTGTGTAGACCATACTTCTATAACCTTGGATAGACCAGGGCAATCCTTAAGAAGATGGCTACCCTTACAAATCTTGGAAGGGTACTTAGGCTTACGAGTTGTTTGGGTGATCTTGACATCATCAACACTCCCATCACGATTAATAGTAACTGGTTGTTTTCCAACATGTTTGACAATGGTTAGAGGTTTTTGAACCTTGTTTATCTTTCTTGTTCTTAATATTTATTTTCTTCTTCCTCTTATTCATTGGGTTACTAGCTTCAAAACTTTCACTCGGCGAAGAAGATGAAATGGAAGAGGACCTTGCAAGCAAAGAAGGTGAAGAAGACCTTATTGGTGAAGAAGGTGAAGGATCAACATGAGGTTGATGCTCTTGGGGGGAAGTGCTTGTGATTGAATAACTAACTGCATTCGGGATTACCTGAGTGGAAAAAAACCATACCGGTAATCCAATTGTGAGACCTGGAAGGCTTAAAGTAGTAATATGAGGAGGACCAATGTTTCTGTAAGAAGGAAAAACAAAAGGTTCCCCTGGAAAAGGAGCTCCTTCATTGGTCATTCTGGGAACTGATGCCATAAAAATAAAGATCCAATCTAGAGTCCACTAGGGAAAACAAACAACACATGTTAAAAATCTAGTAAGAAAACAAGCAAACAAAACCTTCTCACAATGATCACACTAGTTGGTCATGAAATCCAACGTCGCGGGAACAAAGTAAAAAGGGGTTGAGATAGAGAGGGTGGAAAAGTTATGTTGACGACCTGCTTAATGAACTTATGCCTTGGTGCAATCTCCCACACATAATCGTGGGTATACCCTCCAAGGAGCCCAAGTGATTTTGGCCAACGTCGATTCTAGGTACTGTGAAGACTTGCCCCTCCACAGTCACCTCATGTAAATAACCTAGAGAGATAGGCCACTAAGGTTACCAATTACTACAATGATGTATGGGGAAACAGTCGACAGTCTGATCCATGCGCAAAGGCAGGGTATCTAGCTCGAAATCAACTCGAAAGGCTTCCACTCATAATTGTGGGTATACGTTCAAGTGACCCCCATAATACACACAATCTCCACACCAAGACCAACAAAGCAGGGTGAGTAACTTTTCCAGTGTTAATGCGACCTCCTGATTGAACCTTGTATGAGAAGGGCTTCCTAGGACAAAATGTAGTATAAGTGGATTTAACTCTCCCTATCACAAGATACTATGTTTGTTTGTAGCTTTTGAAAGTTATATTTCGCACCTATTCCAAAGCCCTACAACTAATCTAATGTAGGTTTTCTACCAGAAAATATAAAAATGTCTAATCAATTTTTATAAGTACTTTATTTTTAAGGCTATTGTTACTCAAAAGGAAGATGGCGTGGACAATATGGTGTTTTGACCGACTCGAAAGTTATGCAAAGAGATGAAGATGCAATCTTTTCATTTCAATGAAAGCTATGCTACGAGAAGGAGAAAACATTTATCATTCCCAGATGCACAACATCCCAAAATTTATTAAATTCATCAATATAAAGATTCTCAAGAACTGAGAAAAAGAGACTGTACACCAATGCACAATTCATGCCCCCCCCTAGAATCATGCAATTTCGCTACTTCAAATGCAAGGATGCCCCCAATCTAATATAAAACAAGAAATTAAATCTTTTTGATTCAAAAAATTCACTAAAAGAAATAATGAACTTTCTTAAAATAAAGAAACCCAAACTAAAAGTTTTCTTTTAAAGTGAACTATTCAGAAGAAATTTGATCTTTCTCTAAACAATTCTAAAGAAAACACATGCTTTGTAATTGAAATACACTCAAAGAAAGAGACTAATCCTTCAAAACCAAACAAAGCAAAGATGGCTAAAATCAACTCAAAGAATGTCAAGCAGACTGTAAAGAGATCAATATAGGCTCCAAAAGTTCAATCCAATTGATCAAAGAAAAACTGTGCATCAAAATATAACAAGACCCAATCCAAAAAAAATTTACTAACAAGTTTGCAAGCCAGCAGTATATTACAATGCGAAAATCAACAGTTTTCGCAGGCTAGCAATGGGTAGGGTGCGAAAATGTCGCACTAGTTTAAACAATGAGGTGCAAAAATCAAATTTTTTCACAGGCTGTATACAGGTGAAGTGAGGGAATTTCTGTAATCAAAAGGAATTTGGAAAAAGGACAAAGAGTCTAAGTGAACTTTCATATCCAGAGAGTCTGGATGGATCTCCCACAGACTCAGAGACCATAAATCAAGCAATCAAATCAAGGGAAACTAGACTAACTAGGAAACAATTCGTTCCCTAGTATGGTCGCCAATTTTGTTATTGGATAAATCGGTAGGTGTAGACACTAACTGATCTCCCTAGATCCACCTAGATCTAAAACAAAACACACCAGAACATGATGCCTTCCTTAAGTTTTTAAATATTGAATTCACTAACTAAAGAGGGATAGGTGACATAATGTTTAAACACCACTTCCCATCGCCATTGCCATCCTAGCTCCATTCCAACGCTCATACAATGATGAACCTGCAAAATAATGCAACCAACCAAAGTGATAGTAATAGCATAAACTCAATATAAACCTATGTATGTGATCAAGGAATCATACAATAAATCACAACAAGCTTTATAAGAAAGAATCATATTATTGTATCATATTAAATGTTAAAGAGAGATTACAACCATGGCCTTGATGTCGTAATGTCCCTTCCAACTATCCTTCGTTCCCCACACACTTCCACTCCAAGAATTCTGAGAGCATAGATCTGATAATATTCACAATCTATCTTGACAAAATGGCTCATCTAGCCAAGCAAACAATCTCCAAATCTCAATCAAATCCAAGCTCCAAAATCAAAAGCTCCAAAGCTAATCTCATCCAAGCCAACTTTCTCCATGAGAGATCCTCTCCTTTTATAAGATGAAGAGGATAAGGTGAGGAGGTTAGGATGATCCCACCAAATCATGAAAGCGAGTAATATCCAAACCATTTGGATGCCACCTCACCATGGAATTTTTTCCTTCTAGAAGCATAGAGAAGATGCTCTTTTTTCCCACATATGAGCATTCTTGCACCCTGCTTATAGAGCAACCTGCGAACCTCTCGCAACCCAGCTATGGTGTAGTCTGTGAGAATCAGGCATTCTCGCACTCTAGCCATAGTGTAGCATGCAAAAATCATATTTAATAGGGTTTTCATAAAGGAAAATGCAACTTATTTTCTCAGGAAAAGTTCTTCTCCCTTCTTTCTTCAGGAACTCAGGCCACCGACCCCTTTGAAGACTACAGACAGGTTTACATCATTAACGGTCATAGGGATGACGAAAATAATGTGTAATAACTAGTGTACCTTAGGATTCATTGACATTAATGGTGATTTCAATCGCACTTGTTAACAATATTCACTAATGACCGGTAATCAAGTGGTTTCTACCATGTTCAACTTCAACACATGTATTCTCATGGTTAGGTTCGTACTATAGAGTGGTGGAGATGAAGACCCTGGATCTTTCCTGACAGATTCAGGTTGCATTGGAGTATATTCAGATTGTATTGTTTCATATATCCATAGTGTATGTCTCATGGCTATGTTCAAATTTGAGTCTTTAACATAGATCCACAGTGTATTTTTGGTGGCTATATTCAGATTTGAGTCATAATGGCATGGATCCACAGTGTATGTTTGGTGGCCATGACTTTTCTTACTTGACATGGATCTTTTCATGTCGAAATTTATACTTTGAGTCATTTGTATTCTAAGTATGATAATTCCTACCTCAGTGATGATATATTATTGTATTGTATTTCTTTGTTTGTTGGTAGGTTTTCGATTGACGTGTTCCTTGTTCCCTACACACACTCAAAAAAGTATTTCATCTATCACTCTGTTCTAACTTCATATTTTGGGGGGATTACTATTACACATTATTTCCGTCACCCCTATGAATGATAATTATATACACATATCCTTTGTCTTTAGAAGGATCGATCACTTGAATCACTGAAGAAAAATGCAGACATATTTTCCAAGAACGATGAAAATTATCTTTTCCTTTGTAAAAGAATTATAAAAAGGGATTGTTGCACCTTTTTCAGTGTTAAGGGTGTGATGATTTAGGATCATCTTAGGTCACACCATAGTGTCCTACGACGTTGTCACAATTTTCTTAATTCTAAGGGTGCGACAATCTTGTTTACGAAGAAAAAGAGCATCTTCTTGACGTTTCAAGAATAGAAACTTTGAGGGTGAGGTGGCCTCTGATCAGTTTGGATCTGAGTCACATCCCTGTTCTAGTGGGATCATCCTAACCTCCTCATGTTATCATTTTCATATTATAAAAGGAGAAGAGTTCTCATGGGAAATCTAAGTTTTCAGAATGGCTAGTTCTTCAGTTTTGTAGGTTGGAGTTTTTGGAGATTGTATGTTGGCTTTGAGTTTCACTTTGCCAAGTTGAGATTGTGAATGCATTTCAAATACACGGTCTTATAATTCATGGAGAAAAAGTGTGTGGGAAGAAAGGAACCATTGGAAGGGACCCTACAACATCAAGGCATTGGTTTTATTCTCCTTTTCATATCTTTAATATATTTCTTTCCCATAAAATTGGTCTTATTTTATTGTATGTCTCCTTGATCACATACATAGGTTTTGTTGAGTATATTTCTTTCACCTTATTGGATTATGTATCTTTATGGGTTCAATATCCCATAATCCTTGGAATGGATTGAGGATACCACTAGCAAGGACAAACGACATTTAAAAGGTATGTCATTTATCTCTTGTTAGTTAGTATGCTTGATAGTTAAAACATAGGGAAAGTTTTTTATTCTATCTTTTTTTGTTCTAATTTCTTGGTGAAACTAGGGAGATTAGTTTGTGTATGCACTTACCGATTTGTCTGATAATAGCAATAGAATCCTTCTTCTTACATGACCAATAGATATGCCTAGAACCAATACTGAGTGAGTAACTAGATGTGGACTTGCAATCAATGTTATTGCCAACCCAGTCAAAATCAATGAACCAGATGAGGTCCAATGTAGAGTTTGTTGCATAGTGAATCCAAAAGGTGATGGTGTCCTATATGCATCGAAGGATATTCTTTGTAGCCTTCCAATATAGATCATGTGACTCATGCATGAACCTAGAGACTACTCCAACTGCATAGGAGAAGTATGGTCTGGAGTGTGTAAGATACAACAAGATCTCCACTAGTTGTCTATATAGTGTGTTTTCAAATAGTGGCATGTCCTCGCCATCCTTAGTTCTGACTCATGATAGGAAAGGAGTTGGGGAAAACTTGCAATATTTCATGTGAAATCTCTCAAGGGGATATCGTGCATACTTGTCCTGATACATTTTGATGCCTGATGCATCATGACTGATCTCGAGTCCATGGAATAAACATAGCATACCCATGTCCCTCATCAAGAACCTGCCATGCAGAATCCTCTTGACTACAAAAATCACTGAAGTTGAGCAACTGGTGATCAACAAATCATCAGCATACAAAAATAGGAGTATAAGTGAATCATCTTTCTTGAGCATGTAAACATTCAGGTCTAACTTACAATGTACAACGTTCTCTGATAGTAGGTAGGAGTCCATATTGGCATACCATGCCCTCATATCCTGCTTTAGGCCATAAAGAGACTTCTTCAGTCGACATACCAAAGATGAATCCTGCATAAATCTCTAGGGATGGTCCATATAGATCTCCTTAGATAGATTGTCATGAAGAAATGCATTGTTTACATCCATCTGATAGACTTCCCATCCCTTGGTTTCCGCAATGACAAGTGCCAAATGTATGGAATCCATATTCACTACTCGAGCGAAGGTATCATCATATTTAATGACATGCACCTATTGAAATCCTTTGGCAACTATTTTGGCTTTGTATCTGCTAAACTATCCATCCATTGTTTTCCTACCCATTTGCACTTGACAAGTTTCCTTCCTAAAGGAAGGAAAACCAGATCCCAAATCTGGTTCTTGTGGAGGGAGTTGTACTATTCATGCATGACACATTCCCAAATGGGATTTCCAACAGCCTCGCCATAGGACTGTGGATCTGAAGACTAAACCAAGAAAATATGCCTGGGTGGCATCGGTTCAGTGGCAGTGAGTGCAATATGAGGCTCCTCTAAATTAGATCGAGTCCTCCTAATATAATATGGATCCCCAATAAGATGTCCTACATCCTGAGGAGTATTCTTGGCCCACTTGGGCCTCTGCTATGGCTTTTCATTTGCATACGCATGCACTGACTCTGAATCTCACTATATTGAATATGTATCTAGATCATCTAAATCCTATAAATCAGAACTCTCATCTAAAGAAGAGTCATAATGTGCATGCTCATCATCTCTGACAGGTGGAAGAAAAACAGTGTTTGCATACGGTTGCTAAGGTACATGTGAGACACTTTCTTCAAATCAAAAACTATGCTCAATGAAGAGTTAGTCTGAGGAAATATCAATGAGTTTATATCCCTTCACACTTTTGGGGTATCCAACAAAGATATACTATGTTTTCTATGGATCAATTTCCTTCCTCTTCTCAGAGGGAATCATGGCCCATGCACGTGAACTAAAAATACAGAAGCAGGTCAATTCTAGTTTGAGGTTGCTCCAAGCCTTGTAGGGGGTCTTATCCTTGACATATCTATGGGGAGATTTTTTTCGATGTAGGTTTCAAAATTAAGTGCTTCATCCCATAATATATAAGGAAGTGACTTTGCATGTAGCATGCAAAATGCCATCTCTTTTAGAGATCTATTTTTCCACTCAACAACTCCATTTTGTTGCAGAGTAGAAGGAATTGTCTGTTGCAACTGAATCCTTTCCTCATGATAAAGATTTTGTTTCTCATGGTTGACATACTCTCCCCTGTTATCTTTTTGGAGGACTTTGATTTTATTTTTTGACTGTGTCTCAACAAGGGCTTTGAAATCTTTGAGGTGTTGAAAGACCTCTGATTTTTTCCTGAGAAAGAAAACCCATGTGAAGCATGATAAATAATCAAAAAAATTGAGCACGTACCTTTATTTATTGATTGATGGATGCAGAAAAGGGCCCATGAGGTCACTATGGTTCAAATATAAAGGAAAGGAATCCTTCTAAGTCTTTCCTTTGTTAAATTTCTCTTGAGGGTGTTTTCTAATAACACATCCCTCACAAATTCCTTCGGAGAACTGGATGTTAGGTAGACCATCAACCATTCCATGCTTTCTAAGTTGTTGGATATATCTAAAATTTAAATTCTTGATCATTTTGTGCCATATCCTACTACTTTCATCAACATGGGTAAGCAGTAATGCAAAATCTGGTTCAATAAATTCAAAAAAATGTGTAGAGTCTAGATTGATGATTTACCTCACTCGTAGCAACCCTGGAATTGGTTTGCATGCCATAGATATCCATTTCCTTAGGTGTGAATATCACTCTCTTTCTGGTGTTGTAGTTTGTCATTTGATACATGGAGATAAGATTTACTGGAAGTTTGGGAACCTGTAGCACATTCTGGAAGATTCCATTTGTGAGGTCAATTCTTCCTTTGTCGATGACCTTGACTGGAGAGTTGTCCCCCATAGGAATAGGAAGACCTTTGAATGCATCCAATGAATACCCAACTTCCTTTTTGGCTTCCATGTGGTGTGATGGACCTGAATCTACAATCCAAGCATCAAGAGAGGATTTGATGGCAATCAAAGCATGGCTACAATTGCCTTTCTTGGGATTTTGATCTTCTGGATTGTTCTTCTTAGCACCCACGAGGATGTGATCTCAGAGGTTGTTTTGTTGAAGTATTTGGGCCATTTGATCTATCTGTTTTTGCATACATGTGGATTCTAGATGGAATCCTTTATGGAAGTAAGTGCATTTCTCCCTTTTTATTCCCTTAAGACCTTTGGATCCTGAGGCTTTGTTGAAGGGTTTTGAGTTCCATTCCTTCTTTGGATTTTCATGTTCTTTAATTTTGTCTGTTTCCTTAGATTTATGATATTGATGACCACTACCATATTTCAGAATAATTTGATGTGCCTTTGGGCCTTTGATTTTTCCCATATTGATGAGCTTGTTCTGCTCTCGTGTCAGAGACTTGATAAAGGACTCAAGAGAGGGAATCATCCAGGTGGCTCTAGAGGTGAACCTAAATGAATGAAATGTAGATACAAAAAATGAGTATTCTAGACCAATTTCAGAGAGAGTGGTGAGAACCATTTTTTTCTCCTCCTTATATTTATCAACCCCGCAAACCTTGAGTTACGACAACAAATCCTTATATTTGGTAAAGAAATATTGGATATTCTCGAAATTTTTTGGATCCAAAGTGAGAAATTCCACCTCGATCATGTGTCCCCTTATATCGTCCTATTTTCCAAAAATCCCTTCCATGGTGGTTCAGGATTCATTGGGGGTTTTACAGGAGGATATGTGAAAGAGGAGATCAGGAGAAATGAGACTAAAAAGCGTTCAAAATGCTTCATCCATTTGATTTAGATACTTGGATTTTTCTATGGATGATGTTGGTTTGGTTTTTGTGTTGATGGTTAACCTTTATAATCCTCTGCCTTGAAGATGCATTATCATCTTCTCCTTCCATGCAAGGAAATTGTACGGTGTAAGAATGAATTCATTTGGAAATTCCATTTTTCTGTTCTCTTCAATCTTTGGTACCTGCAAAAATAATTTGGTGTGTATTTTCCCTAGTAGTCTGTCAACTCTAATAACATGTAAATGTGTTGAACCTACATAGAATATATCTAGCTAGAAAATGACATACACAGTTTGCAGATAAAATATGAGAAAAGAGAAGCAGGAGAGAAAGAATGGAAGAATTATCATTAACCAAATGAATGAATGATAATTTACACATGATATACTCGGTATAAATCAACTTATGTGCACTGGAGGAGAATCCAATGCACCATAGTGGTGGTATCGAGTGATAGGGACACACACAATTAGTTATGAGAGTAAATAGCCACGTGTCTAGTTTCTTAGGCAGTTACGGGAGTGAATTGCCTCCTAGTCCAAGTTAACTAGTCTCTCAATCTTTAGTTAACTCACTGAAACAAAGTGAAGTGAGGAGGAGATCAAGGAATCATGAGTAATTTTCTAGTCTAGTGATGGTCCCAAGGACAATGTGCATTAGTTGGTGATGATACCAATGTTGCATGGTTATAATCCCAATGTAGCATCTAGAATCCACTCAACTGATCAAATTGAAGTGTGAACTAAAGAGAATATTCTCCCTAAACTATATGAGACTAGATAATGACTAATAAACATATAGGGAAAACCTTAGGAAAAATAAATCCTAGGTGTGTGTGAAGATCTCCAACACAAACAAGGAAATATTTTCCTTAGTCCTTTTCAAGTCTTCTAAGAAGTCATATTCTAACCTGATTGGGGGTGTGGATGTAGCATTGGGATTCGATGTCTGATTGGTTTTTTCCTAGTCTGAAGGTGTATTTTTCAAAGGGTTGGGGATAGAATTCACTAAAGGATATGATGTCTTGGTAGTGGAAGTGGTAGAAGTGGTGGGATTATTATTGGTGGTGTTGTCATTAGATATTTTCTTACTGGCAATTCTAGTTGTAACAATGTTTTGTCACATATGCACGTCTTCTACTTCTTATTATTCACCTCAAAATGAGATGTACCAAAATGAATTCAGTTGATGTTGCTTAGGTTCTTGAGATTCTTTGGATTTCTCTTGTTGTTCCTAAGCTTCCTCCCTTTCTTCATCAACCTCAGTTAGATTTTCAGTCACCTAATTTTGCAAAGCCTGGACTATATATTCCATATTAATGTCATCCTTCTGAGGGGTGTTGGTTTTATTTATAGGGGGAGAGTTTTTGTATTTCATCGGAGGGAACCTAAATAATTTATTTGGGTTAGAAGACACTTATCCACTACTTTTATTTAGATCAATTAGGTCGTTGGATAATTTATTGATAATTATTTGAAGTGCTTCCATATCCATAGGATCATCTTGTTTTTTTTCTTCTAAAGGTTTATATGAAGTTTCTTTATATTTTCCTTTATATTTTGAAGCTTCAGAACCAGAGTTCTCCTTCAAGCTTAGTAGGGTTTTCTCAAACTTAAGGGCTTCTTAGAAGGCTTCCTCTAGTGTACGTTTGTTGGTGTTCTTAACATGCATGGCCATGGATATGGGCAAGCCATATGTATATAATTCAATGGTGACATCCTCTACAGGTTTAGAGGCACAAGGGATTTGTTTGAGTTGGGTAAGAAAGCGTTGATTGTAATCAGTCATCAACTCCTTGGTGTCCATTTTGACTCTTGAGAGTTCAAGGATGCGTGTAGAATGTGTTTTTTTTTCCATGAACTTCCCTAGAAATATATTCTCAAAGGTTTCCCAATTAGTGATAGAGGATTATTCAAGTGACAAGTACCAAGTAGATGATTTCTCTTGGAAAGAGAGGGGAAAGAGCCAAAAAACAACAACTTCATACCTAACTCTCTAATGCCTGACAAAGAATAGGAATTTTTTAATATGATTTTTTGTTGAGTCCTTTCGGTCTGGGTTGAATTTAGGAAAACATTTTGCATGATTCTTGGTCATGTCATGTTGAATGCTAGGTAAGACGACTGCATCAGGGGTTAACCAATGCGAGTAGGGTGTTTAATTTTGGTTTGGGTTGGTGCCAACCATGTTTTGGGGTTGTAAAAGAAAATTTTGATAGGGGTTATTATTAGGTTAACTTCCTGGTTCATCACCTTCTTTAGGAATTTCTTCTAACTCATTTCTAGGAGTGAGAGGTGGTGATTCAGGTGGTCTTTCTCCGACTCCACTAGCTAACCAGTATGATTCCAAAACAGGGTTGGAGGTCTCAAGAATGTCAGAGAACTGTTGGGGTATATGATATTATGGGGTTCCAAACAAAGGTTTATCTTGGTATAGGTCTGGATCGGAGAAGAATGGAACTGTATTTCGAAGGTTTTCTTGATTCTATGGAAGTGAATAATCAAGGGGGAGTTGTCCAATCTACCTTCTCAATTTCCTAGTGAGAGCATGGTTGGTACATTTGGTGGAGTGTCTTACTATGGATTCAATTTCTGAGATGGTCAATATAGAGGGTTGTGGGGAAAATAAGGAAGAATTGATATGTGAGGAGATATGATGAGTGCTGACTTGAGTTGGGGTGTTCATTGCGTAACCTGAGATAAGGGGCATTTTTTCAGGGTGAAATCAATGGAATTCACTGGACGATGAGTTTCTCAATTGCGGAACAGAACATGAAGGTTTAGAGTTATTCTGTGTATCCATTCAATTTTATTTCCCTCCTTCTAGTGCCATTTCTTTTAACGATTCAGAGTTTCCCATTCAATCAAATTGACGAAAACACCCGATGGTAGGTACCAATTAGACCCACTCTCGTTTGGGATTGTGTTTCTGACCAATTTATGGTCTGGTTACCTTATTAACTACAAACTAATTAAATATGAATATGAGAATTGTAGATTCTCAGATGAATTAAATGCTATATATTCTAACTATATATTCCTAAAACTAGAATGAAAGACTAAAGGTATAAGATGCAGGTTTAATCTATCCTATGTTAATCTACCATGATCAAGAGAAATCCACAAGACGAGCACAGTGATAAATGATACTACTTGCATAGAATAAATTCTTGTGATAAGGAATATAGAATTTTACCAAGCAACTGTTTGTAACCAATATAAATTGTTTAATAAATTAAGTCATCGAGTCGTTGTATTTGTGCAAGAAAACAATAAAAATTGTAGGCAAAAGAATATTAACGAGGAAATAATTTAGAAATTAACATTCATAAATTACAAAAAATACATGGATAAACATGAATAGTCATGGTTATACACATATAATTCATTTCCCTTCGAAATGTCTCCAGTCCTTTATTCAAATAACAATAGGAATACAAGTCTCCTTCTCAAAAGAACCAAAATCCCTTTTTCTCTTCCAATCATCCCATTTAAAGAACTTCTATGGGACTATGCTACATTCCTCATCTTGCTAATGATAGGGATACTAAAGTGATGCTCCAGTTTCCCTTTCCCAATTGGGACATTGAAATGAGTACAATAATATTATTTACTCTACAAAATTTTAGTTACAAATGCAATTCTTCAGGGGATCCCTGACAATTTCTCCTTCACATCCATGAATTCCTTCCATTTCTTGAGGTCTTTGAGTATGGAATCTACTCAAAGTAACTATGTTCTTTTCATATCTACCTCACTCTTGCACATGGGAATGATTATATTCATCCTAAGGTTTCTCTGCTCAACACATTGCATGACATCTTTTGTTAGGGCGATAATTTTGGAGGGTTGGATCAATATTTTTTCGATAACCTCCACATCAATTTCATTGATTGCTTTGATAGCTCTCTGAGTGAGTTTCCTCCTTATTTCCACATTCTTGATCATCATCTGGGATGATAAATCTTTGTTGAAATCCCTTAGTGGATCCATTCTGAATAGTGAGAGAAGGTTTTTCATCGATCTCCATACCTCAGCATTGGACGCAGTGACTTGTTACTGAGTCTTTAGAACATATATGATCATTGTCATACCTGTCTCTAGAAGTCGTCAATATCAGAGTATTCACTCATTTGAATACGTTGGAAGGGTCTCTGGAGAAAAAATTGTTTGCAGTGAATCTTCCCATTCTATGATTTTGTTGCAAGCTCCCAGGGCCTTTTGATATTTTTCATGGGTAGCTTTCACCTGTGAGTAAAATTTTGTCTACTCATATCCAATCAACATAATTTTGTCGAGAGTGACAAACAACCTTTTCTCTAGATATTTTTCTCTAGGTATTTTGTTTTCACGATCTCAAGAGTCGTTGTTTGATTTTTGTGTTCATATACATTATTTTTCAAGAGTTCCTTATCCATTTTTACCCTTTGGATTTAGGCATTCATCCAAATATTCTTTGAGCTTAGTCATCTCTATATTTTTCAAAGTTTTAAGATCTTTCATGTCCCTGGCAGGGGACTTTTGGAGAAGTGACATTGAATCAATGTATTTAACCTTTATACCTTCCTCATGTGCTTGTAATCACTTATTTATCTCCTTCTCATAGGATTTTTTTGCATGTTGGATTTATTTTGCGTGCTCACTGGCCGTATTTTATTTCATAGTCGCCAGGGTCGTTTCCAACTTTGCAATCCTGGATTTTGCATCATCTAGTGCTACAGAAACCTCATGGAATTATAAAATATTTACACCTACAAAAGCATTGAATTTTGAGGCTTCTTGAATACCCTTATCCTTTACATCGGGTCCAACTTTATATTTGAATCTCCTCTCGGGCACATCCCAACATGCTTCTACTTTTCCCCTTTTCCTTTTGGGCATTCTCTTCTCTATGGATCATGACTTGTGGTTGTAGTAATAATCTTTGACTGTGACCACTGCTCCTTCGAACCCAATCCCCTCTCAAGTTAGTGATAAGCTTCCTATAATTGAAGATAGGTGGGTGCATTATGATATCAGGGTATTGATCAAGTCATCTTCAGGGTCTAAAACAATGATAGCACCAACACCTTCTAAAATGGAATCTCATACTTCTGTGTTATCAGCCTTATCCTTTTTACTCTTCTTCTGTGCTTCTCCTGGTGCATCCGATGTTGGTTTCCCCATGTTTGTTCTTTATTTTTTCCTTATGATATCTTTCTGTGAGGGAGGATCTTTAATTTTGTTTTTCTACAACATGGATTGGTTCTCTTTGGCCTCTTTCTTCTTCAAAAGCTAGTACCTTTCCTCAGATTCTTCATCTTTTCTCACCAGATTAGATTCCTTGTCCCTTTTATTTTGTTCTTCTTCACTTAGCCTTTCTTTGTCCTGGTGGAGGAGAGCTCGAAATTGTTCTAGTCTCATAGTTTTGTCTTTCTTTTGGTCCTTCCTCAATTGTTGTTTTCTCACATCGGTGGTAAGTCTTTCCAATAATTTCTCAAAACTCAGAGTGCCTTGGAAAACAACTTCTATAAATTGAACCTCATGCATGATTTTTGGTGCCAGACTAATAGTTTTCATGTGCTCATATATCACATTTCTGAGGTCAAGGAATTTGGGTTCCCTAATGCAGAGGCACATCTCCTTAAGTATCTCAGCTTCCTTATCAACCTACTTCTTGTTCATCAGAGAGTATGATCCAATATGAACAGGGAAGATAGGGAAATATATTTTATTCTTTTTTGAAAGGTAGGCAGTGGCCTCCTTCTCTACAGTTTGGTATGTGACCTCCCTGGACAACAATTTATTGGGAACATACTTGGGTAACAAGTGAGGCACTCTCGTGTCCTTGTAAATCCATATGTATGTGTAATATTTCTTCATATACCAATTTCTATTAGGTAAAATCCCCCTGTTACTATACCATGGTAAAATTATAGGCAGAGCTATGATCTCCCTTAAAAGACAATATAATTCCTAAAATACCCCAAACAATATAAATAGATGAATTGAAAGAGATAGGAAAGTAGGTCAGAAGTAGTACCTTTGGTCCAATGTCCTATGTAGACCACCTCCAGCTTTGTAGCTTCCAGACTACAAGTCTCCTCCCAAAGTTGACCTGCAAGAAAAATTAGGAAAACAATGATACAAATATTCTATCCCTACTCGTCAATATTAGCATTAGATATAAACCATTATGCATAAATCAAATGAAAAACATAAATATATCATTTGGGACAAGGAAAAGATTCTTTTATTCAAATCCAAAGATAAAAAATTACAATCTTTGTAGGTCGATGCTCCACAAACCTCGTCCAACCTCCTCTCAATGTTGCTCCAAGTGCACTATCCCAATGCTTTCTCTCACAATCAGTTGATCACTTCAAGGGAAGGCAAGGGATTGTATAGGAGAAAAGTCTAGAGAGGGAATGTTGAGGCAAAATATCAAAAGGGTTTGCAAATACTTGGACAAGGAGGGAAAAGGGATTTGGGTAGAGTTTCACTATTATAATTCTTGATGTGGAAATGGGACCCCAAGACCTCCTTTTATATGACAAAGTGATATTTATTCGGTTTGGAGATGGGCTAGAACTGGTGAATTGGTTGGGAAACCCTCAATAGCCTGTAAACTCTGTCGAATTCCTTGCAACTTTTTATTTTTTACAACTTTTGGAGGTAAACGTGGGTTGTTTAGTATGCAACTAACATAGGTACATGGGTTTTCTAGCATGCAACAAGCATATGTACACGGGAAGTAGTGCAACAGAATGCATACATGCTCCAAAAAATAGTTTTTTAAAGAGAGATCCTCAGAAGTGATTTGGAAAGTTATGCAAGTAGAAAGGTAAATTCCATGTATGCATAGGTAGATAATTTTAGGGCTATAGTAGATGCCCCCTAATGTGCAACGTCAAAAGAGAAACTAATTTTCGAAACACATTACAATATCTTTACTATTGGGAAGGAACGGAGTCGAGTGTTTCCAGGACTAGAGTTTGGGAGGTTGTCATCTACAAAACAATAATAATATCTCTGAGGTGGTCATACCCATGCTCGGGATGAATTGATCATGGATTCCATTCAAGTACATTGTAGATCCATGTCATATAAATGACTATATAAAGTGTAGTCGCGAGAAATACACAATGGATCTACATATCAAAATCATTAGATGATATTCGAATACAATACAATATGTATCGTCAAGAAGCATCAACATGTGGTCGGAGATGAGGGATTCATAGCTCGAGAAACAAATTCAATATCTTCAACAAATCAAGTAGAAGTACAATAGGAGTGTAAGACTCACTACTTCGAGGTCTTCGACAAGCCATCACGAAAAGATTGGAGGATCTCGATGATCAGGTAGAAAAATTCATCAATTTTGAATCTGGACTTGACTGGACTCACGGGATGGTCGACTCATGAATATCAAGAGATAAACTACAGAATGGTCGACTCAGGTTGGATAAAACTTCCCTTGGAAAAAATCACGAAAGGTGATCAGAATCAGGAAGTGTAATATTGACATAAGTTTGTGATGTAGGAGGCACCACAAACTCTCCATATGCTTGGAAGAGTAACCAAACAGAGGAGGACACAACTCTGTGTAGTGAGAAAAAATTCCTAAGGTCATACTAGATCTCAATGCTTGGCGAATAAACGAAAGAATATGCTTTGTCCAAGGGCGATTATCTTGCTGCCAAAAAAACTAATGTATATTTCCCATATCCTCTTTTTGGAATATTTGATTCTTTTGTCTTTTTCAAATTTTTAACGAGATTGAAAAAGAATAAAACAATTCTACGTTACAAAGGAGGAATGAGTGTCACAAGCAAGGAAACTAGTTCCAAGCACATGGAACATAATGATGCTCAAGGCAAGGAGACATGTGCAGGATAAAGACACTTAGGGAAAATTCCTCCATGGGTCAAGGTGTCAGATCGCAGAGGCAAAGAGTGTTGAAAGGCTTGCACATACGGAATTCTTAAAGTTTCAGTTGAGAGAAACATGGAGCTGACATTAGGCCAAATATGCAAATATGAGACCCACAACGCGATTAAGAATGACACAACAAGAACCCTTCTATGTAAATTTTTATGAGCCCAGAGAAGGTAAGCTCGGTGGTTTTTTCACGTTTAGAGAGTCTGAAAAAACGTAAAAAAAAGACTCCAGGGGGTAGTTTTTTCTCAATTAATCTAATTGGCTCGAAAAAAGGGTTAAAATTTCACCAAAAGGACATCTTTTCAAAACCATTTTAATGAGTGTGACAAAGACAACATCACTCGGCTATATTTTAAATTTTAAGAAGTCTGAAAAGAGCTTAACTATGGACTCAAAGCCTTTTTCTAGGTTTAGTCTCCTTATCCCAAAAAAGTATAAAATATAATCGAGGAGAACTCTCCCAGCAAGACGAATCTCCCGAGGCATACCTTTTTCCTCAATAATCTACTGGCTCAAAAAAGGGTTAAACTCATGCCATGTAGATGTTCTCCTGGACCAATTTAATGAGTGTGAAGGAACAAGGTCACTCGACAATATTTTCATATTTAGGGAGTCTGAAAAGAGCCTAACTATGGACTCTAGAGGGGTTCCTTTTTCGTAAGAAATCTCCAAGCCCCGAAAAAGATATAAACCAAAACCAAGGAGAATGTTCCTTTTTCAAAAATTTAGTCCCTCGAGCCCAAAAATGGGTTAAACTTACGCCTGAGAATAGTCTTCTAGAGAACCGAAGTTCCTAGAGCATACCTTTATTCGTAAAATTATCCATCTGGACCGAAGAAAGGGGTAAACTATCGTCGAACAAATGTGCCTTCAAATTTGCATTTGGCAAGTGTAAAGGGACACAATAATGCTCGTCAATATTTTCAATTTTAGAGAGTCTGAAAAGGGCTTAAAGAAGACTCCAAGGGGCTTCTTTTCTAAAGTAATCCAAATGATATTGAAAATAATAAATGAACTCTTATTAGATGTTTCTTTCAAAATTTAAGTGAGCTAGAAAGACAACAAACCATGCTCATTAGGGAGTCTCGTGGTTACGCCCAGAATGATGACTAGGAAGAAGAATGAGGCTTCATTGCAAAGTCATGGCAGGACTAAAATGACTCTTGTTCCTATGAAGTACTTCGGCATGGGAATCAAAATGGAAAACAAGGCTCTAACTAGGATTCCCATGGAAGGAAGGCTCCACCACATAAAGTACGACACACTTATCAGCAGAAAAGGATAGTGTCACAATTTAGTGGGGTCGATCCTAAGGCCAAAAGAACTAAGAAATAGATAATGCAAAAATGAAAGTAGGGAAACTTAATATCACCTCACCTATATGCCAGTTTCAAGGCCAATACCTGTCAGAATAGATTGATACGATGAAAAAAAGTCAAAGAAAAACAACATCTCCAAGATCCTGCATATAAGGCCAATAACACTCATCCAGAAGTTAATAGATCCAATATAGATAAAAAAATTCAGAAAATCAGAGATGATATTGAATAAAAAACTTGAAAACAACAAACCTTGTGACTCATGCATAGTACTGGTTCAAGTAGAGCCCACTGCTAGGATCTGACCAAGAGTCTCTTCAATAGTAAACTTGAAAAAATCTCCCAAAAGGGAAGAAAAAACAAACCACAGTGTAAGTCCTCCCACGGTATAGAAACCGTGGTTATGGATTCAAGGATATCCTCATATAAAGGCAATTCAATATCCGATAAATCACATGAACAAGGAGGTTCAACAGTCCCAAAGGGTGAAGTATACTGACCATATTCCATATGATGATGGAGGTTCTGGCCAGGAATTGCAGAGTCTATCAGTGAAGAATCACAAGAACGAGAGATTTAGGATCTACAAACAATGAGATCAAACTCAAAAGGAAAATTGAGATCACTTGGACCAAGAGGGGGGAGAAAGGGCTCCCATGCCCCCATTGGATAAAAAAATGGATCAATTGCTAAGACCAAGTCTCGATAAGGAAAACATGAGTGAACAAGTTCTTTCTCAGGAGAAATTGAACATCGAGGATAAGATGCCACATAATTTACCTGTGACGGGGTATAGTCTACATGAATACTAGGAACATATAAAGGGGAAGTATGAACTAAAGTCAAATTTGGATGGTGATTATTATATTCCATTTGGTTGATAGTGAAAATTCTTCCATTGTGAGGGAAATGCATCACCCAGAAGAGCGTACACACAACAACATTCATAGCATATACATAATCACACCCAAGAAGCATATTGAAATCTAATGGGCCTTGCACCACTATAACATCGACAAGGACAGTCTTCCAACCTAATGGGATAGGAAATTGAGGAAGAATCCCCAAATATTCACTAGGATTTTTGTCAAAATCCAACAGCTCATGCGAAGCAAACACAAGATTAGGAGAACCTAGAGATTTCCAAGCCGAGGATAATAAAATACTTGCGGAGGCTCCTTCATATATGACACATCAATAAATTTTATTTGAATTAACTCCAACCCTTATTTGAAAAGGTGCATAAGAAGGAAGGAGAGGCTCAATAAGGTCATTCCAATCAAAGGAAACCACCCTAGGACTTGGAGGGAGTGTGCTCGAAGTGAGCAGAATACCCCCTTGTTCTGAAAGTACTGAGTTGGAAATGCTAAAAACATAGTTGGTAGACACATCACTCCCAGAGAGAAGAGTGTTATTAGCTAAATATTGCATTGGCTTGACCACTTTGGTATACTCGACACTCTCCAAGAGAAGAGTGGGATCAATCGAATAT
This sequence comes from Picea engelmannii, assembly GCA_009831015.1. NCBI lineage: Eukaryota > Viridiplantae > Streptophyta > Pinopsida > Pinales > Pinaceae > Picea > Picea engelmannii. The sequence goes on from ML785331.1 coordinate 693,173, forward strand.
TGCATTCATGTGACCACTTTGATAGACTTGACACTCTCCAAGAGAAGAGTGGGATCAACTAAAGATTGCATTGGCATGACCACTTCCTCAACCACTGGTTGAATAGGATGTGAGACAAAACAGTCTAAAGGTGCATCACCCCCCAAAACAGAAGTGGGATCAGTGAAAGATTGCATCAGCATGACCACTTTCTCAACCACTGGATGAATAGACTATGAGGAAACCTCAAAAGAATCAGAATCAAAAGAGATTTAAGAAAAGGACCACAATATCCATGCCTATGGAAGGCTAAGTAATAAATGAGTAAGGTGATCTCCCTTGCAAATATTACAATGAAACTTAGGCTTATGTCCTATTTGTTTAGGATTCTCAACAAAATCAATTCCCCCAGCATGACTAACAGTGGTTGGTTGCTTGTCCTCAACATGACTCACAGAGGTTGTTGACAAATATCCAACATGACTAGCAGAGGTTGATGATTGAATTCCAATATGACTTGTAAGGACTAGGTTCATTCCCCCAACATAACTTGCAGTGGTTGGTTTCACATCTCCAACATGACTAGAAGAGGTTGGTGATTGGTTGATAACATGGCTCGAAGAGGCTACAAACCTATCGCCAATATGACTAATAGTGACTGGAATTTTTCCCCCATCATGACTTGCAGAGGCTGGGTGTTGGTCTTCAATTTGAATTGCAAAGGTTGATGACCCATCTCCAACATGACTCATAGAGGTTGGTGATTTCTTCTTTATATTCTTCCTCTTTCTATTTCATTTAGCATTCTGGTTACTAGTAGCTATACTTTCACTAGAGAAGAAAGAAGGAGGTGGATAAGACTTTGTTGAAGAAGGAACATCAACATGATGCCCATGACATAAGGTGCTTAATTGAGAAGTGCCAAGAGAATTTGGTACATTTAGAATGGTACCCAACCAAACTGGTAGTCCCACATTCAACCCAGGAATGTACAACGTGGCCATCAAAGGGACACCAACATTTCCAAAGAAATTAAAAACACAAGAATCCTGTTGCGAAGGGGTTCCTTGGTTGGTATCGTCAATCACTTTTTTGATGAATATATTATGCATAGGTTCTTCCCTTGCAGTATCATTCAAGTCCATAAAAGTCTCACACATTGACTCTAGCGAACTAGTGGTATAAAAACCAACGCATATAAAGAGGCGGCTTCATGTTTCTAAGAAGAAGACCAAAAAATACTCACGACCAATGGAGTGGGCAGTCTACCACCTTAGGTCAGAGACCCAAATCAATGACCGACTAACTCATTATGGAAAACAAGGGAGCACAGAGAACACCACTAAGAAGAAAAGCCTAAAAAGATACAAACCAAACAAACTACCCTTCTCAATACTTTCGACCCAAAGAGATAAATTCCTGATTGTCCAAGCATTCACAAAGAAAACAAACTGGCCAAGAGAAACCATTACCCAGTCCTCTGATTGATGGTCCCTTCAGGTGTAGTGTCCCCAAGGCCGAGCCCCGTTACAGATCATGTTATATGCAAAAGAATTGTAAATATGTTCTATAGGCTGGTGAGCCAAGTTTTGAATAAGCTGTAGGCTTATGAGTTTTGTTAGGCCAGGGGAGCCTAAGTG
>ML785331.1:699960-719659 GCA_009831015.1 Picea engelmannii
GTCCCAACTCGGGGGTGACCTACTGTTGAGATGATGAACAGTGTGGTCTAAGGCTGGGAGGTTCGTGGAAGGCCTGCACTTGGTTGGTGAATGCTACAACAGATAAAAGATAAGTAATCTGAGTTATGTTTTAACACATTGGAAATGACTGTGCTGTTTTGTATCATGTTTTCCGCTGTGTAAATGAATTACTGTTGCATGCTATGATTTGTTAATGGTAACAGTAACTTATATATATTTTACTCTGTGAATTAAGTGTGTTTAATTCTGGTTAAATGCATTTGTTTTTACATCCATGTAATGAATGGTAAATGGAGAGGTTTGGGTGAACCTGGGTAGTGAATTGGTACACTACATCAGGTGTCTCCCAAAGAGTACAGAATCTGCCTCAGGTACTGCGAAACACCCCTCACAGTCACCTGTGTCTCAACCTATATAATGGAAACTATTCCACCAATTTGTAATCAATAACCAGGGGGGTATAGTTGACACTCGGGAGATTGTATGGGCAGGGTAACTAAGCCCAAATATCTTTATGATGCCTAAAATGTAACAGGGCCAAAATCACTCTTAGAGTACTTTGGACAGATCCAAGTGTCTCAGAGGTATGACACAAGTCAGGCCAGTAACGCTACAAGATTCACCCCCAATACACACTCTCCCAAACACTTTGTCGATATCAGGAGTGGATATATCCATCACTGTCCTCCATGCGGCCTTGTGTTTTACTCCTCTGTGAGAGGAGCTTCCAAGATTAAGTAATTACAAAGTGGATATTTCACACCCTAGCATAGACACCTAAGTTAATTTTTGGTTGGCCTTGGAGATTATACCTCTCCACACCTAATCCAAGGCCCTAACATAAGTTATTGGTGAACCATATAAAAAGTGTTACTAATATATTTTAGATTAGCGCATTTGTTTTAGGGGATTTTCTTACTCAAGAAACGGAAGTGCAACTGATGTTGTTTGAGAATCTTGCAAAAATGTTACTTATTAGAACTTCTCCTTTCCATGAAAAAAATCACAATGAAACTTACGAGTTAAACAAAAGAGAAAATGAAGGATTTTCTTTCTTATTTTTCTTTTGAAATGATTTCAATATTAGAAGAAAACATAACCCTATGCTAATTCTTTTTCTTTTTAAAACAACAATGGAAAGAAAGAAAGAGACCTGAAAAACTAGGTTTTTTTTTTATATATTTTCTTCCAATCAAAGAAGAACTAACAAAAGATGCTAAACGAAACTGTAGAATACATGATTCGTGCCCCCACCCCACGGCCATGAGGGGGATTTTTTTTTAATTCAAGCTAAAAATAAGCCATAAAAAGATAGTAAACATAGAGAGACAAAAGGATTTCTTTTTTATTTCTTGAACTTCTTTAACAAGAAAAACCAAAATAAAAATTATTTTTTGTTCTTCAAAGCCAGAAACAGGAAAAAGAGAAAATAGAAACCAAGATTGATAGAGATCCTAAGTCGACTGTGTAAACACAGGGATTCAAACAGAAACCAAAGGAGGATCTAAAATTTGAAAGTTCACTCTAAACCTCTAGGGAAAACAAAAGAAAATCAAGAAAACAAGTTGAAAAAAAATCTTTAACCCAAGATAAGGCCAAAAAAAGAGACTCTCTAAGGTCCAAGAAATCCCTTGGAAGCCCAAATATTTTGTCAGGAAAGAGAAAGACCTCTATTTTTAAAACCACTTTCAAGACAAAGAGACGCGTGGTGTTGCACCAGTAGCATGTGTATGTAGACGAGTTTTCTATTGTGGAGATGACATATGTACGTGGGTTGAGCCAAAGCAGAGCGCATACATCTCTGGGATTTTTCAAAAAATAAAAATACTTGGAAGATGGACTGGACAGGGAAAGCTAGTAGGCACCTTGCAGGTGACCAGAGACCCTTAAAAGACTCAGTGAACTTGATAAAAACTCAAAAGGAAATAAAGAATCCAATTAAAACCCAAAAACCTCGCTCTAAAACCCTAGAGAGACTCCCAAGTGGAATCGCCAATTTGGCTAGCGGGGAAAATCATCCTATTACTATACCAGGGTCAAAGTATAGGAAAAGCTATGATCTCCCTTAAAATACAAACTAATTCCTAAACTACCCCAAACTACCCCAAACACTACAAATAGATGAACTGAAAGAGATAGGAAAGTAGGTCAGAAGCAGTACCTTTGGTCCAACGTTCGATGTAGACCACCTCCAATTTTGTAGCTCCTAGGTTGCAAGTCTCCTCCCAAAGATGACCTGCAAGAACACTTAGGAAAACAACGCTACAAATATTATATCTCTACTCATCAAGATTAGGGTTAGATATAAAAAATTATGCATAAATAAAATGAAAAACATAAAGATATTATTTGGGACAGGGAAAAGATTATTTTATTCAAATCCAAAGATCGAAAATTACAACCTTTGTAGGTCAATGCTCCATGAACCTAGTCTGGGATCCTCTCAATGTTTCTCCAAGTGCATTATCCAAATGCTTTCTCTCGCAATCAATTGATCACTTCATGGGAAGGGAAGGGGTTGTATAGGAGAAAAGGCTAGAGAGGGAATGTTGAGGCAACAAATCAGAAGGGGTTGTAAATACTTAGACAAGGAGGGAAAAGGGATTTGGTCAGAGTATCACTTTTCAAATGGTTGATGTGGAAATGTGACCCCAAGAAATTATTTTATATGAAAAAGGGATATTTATTTGGTTTGGAGATGGGCTACAGTGGGTTAATTAGTTGGGAAACCCTCAATATCCCATAAACTTTGTCGAATTCCTTGCAACTTTTTATTTTTTTCAACTTTTGGAGATAAACGTGGGTTGTTTAGTATGCAAATAGCGTATGTATATAGGTTGTATAGCATGCAGCAAGCATATGTACGTGGTCAATAGTTCAACAAAACGCATACATGCTCCAAAAAATAGTTTTTTAAAGAGAGATCCTCATAAGTGATTTGGAAAATTATGCAAGTAGAAATGCCAATGCCATGTATGCATAGGTATAACACTTTAGGGATATAACACCAATATCCAGTATCTTTCAAACTCTTGAGATCCCTAGGAGAGATCCTATGTGGAAAGAGATCGAAGATGGCCTCATGTAAAGGGGCTAGGAAGTAATCAGATATATCATAGAAAAACTTTCAATTGACCTCCCATAGTTGAGAACAATAGAAATGAATTGGACCCTTGTCTGGGTTCTAGGAATAGTTAAAGTCTGGGAAAGAATTGTTTGCACATACATCATCTATTAGATAAGTAGACATGTAAAATCATGAATGTTTCATGCTTTTGGGATCCTGATTGAGTTGTGCAATGTTGAACAAAAGAATGGATGCCCAATTGAATGCTTGGTCATTCTAGGATACCTTGTAATCCATGGGAAACCATTCCATCCTGAAATGGGTGTTTGTCTCCTCATCATAGAGCCTGCAAATCATGGTATTTAGTACACTATATAGGATCTTAATATATCATGTCGGGACATATATTTCCCCTTTTTTCATCGGCCACTCTTCATTGTAGAACCAGTCCTCCATTAGGATCTCTAACTCTTCATGTTCGACTTCAAACTATTCGAGAAAAGACTCATTCAGGGCTTCAGTAGAATCAAGAGTTTGGTACCTTCCCCATATATCTTCTTCTTTAAGATAGGTGATTGGGATTCCTGAAGTTTTAAATATCATCCCTATGTATTTTTACATATAGGAGAAACACCATTTAGTTGCATCATTGTGAGAAAACAACTGTGTATGTGCGGCTACAATATGTATCTCTCTCTTTTGAATATTTATGTATGCCTCAATGTCTTTATCATTGGACGAGAACATTTAATTCTAAAAAATTTCCATATCTCTGCATAGTTAAGGTAGTGCATCACCCCTTCATGGTTTTTGGTGTCAGAGATGTTGTATAATTCTAGAATGGAAGATGGAATGGGCGTTCTAGAGGTCTAGATTTTTCCTTTTCTAGTGATCATCCTGGACATCTCGTCACCTGTGTGAACAAAAAAAACTACAGTTAATAGAGTCATTTTAGGATTGAAATAATAACACTAGAAAAATTAGTATCCTACTTTCTTATAGGTCAAGAGCGTTAGTCAATCAAGATAAGATAATAGAGAATTGCAAATGCAAATTTCATTTTTTCTTTATGAGCAAGTGAGAAATAACATGAGTCTTGGTTCTTTTAAAATATTCCTTCAATTCACTCCAAACAAAATGTAATCAATGAAAGGTGTGATACATCATGGACTCGTTAAGGGGATTATGTAGACAGTAAATGCATTCGTGGGTGATTGGAATTTATACATGTTAGGGCACGAGAGAGTTCGAAAAATTGGCGGGAGTCGCGAATCTATCGTCATTGGTAGTTAATGGGAATGAGAGGTGTGGATATAGGTGAGAAACAACCTATGATGATGATAATTACTTGATTATATGATTAAGAGTTATTATAGGGTCTAATTTTGACCAAAAAACTCCTTTTAATGTTCAATTAGATGATTGTTGGGAGTTAATCCTTTTTTCATTAATGATGACAACACATCGAGGTAGTTGTGGGGGACCCATTACTTAGACAAGTGTGATATCTATGGTGGAGGAGTGATTGGATATGACTTGGTTCATATGATCTATAGAATGAGAAATGTCACAGTTGGATAATAAAGAGCGATGTCGTCATTGACTGGGAGTGTAGGTATAGGAAAGTGTACAAAGAAAAATATGACAATGAAAAGAATTCACCAAAGAATGTTAGACATTGTAACCTTGCCACATGTAAGGAAAAAATAAATTATGTAGTGGTTGATATGAAGGGCCAATGAGGAAGATAATTTTTAAGATGCACTCTAGAGAAAGGGCCATGCAATGAGTTGGGCTATGACTAGGAGAGGGAAGGGATCCTCATCATTGAAAAAATGGATAAGAGCATGAGGATGATAGCATGATGCTAACTTCCAACGAAAATGTTATGAGGCTTTTTCGTCATGGAAATATGAATGTGTGCATGTGTGCACACTTGAAAAGGGTCCGACGACGAAAAGGAAATAGGGGATTAATGTGAGAAGTAGGTGGGGGGGGACCTAATTTTAGTTCTTTAAGTTTTGAGCATGCAGATGAAGGTTAAGAGAAATCTACCTCGTAAAAAATAAAAATAAAGTGTTCATCCCCACACTAATACTGAAAACATTTAAGTGGATAATGGGTTGTTTTTCCATCGCAACAACACCTTCTCTACTTCATCCTTTATAGTTGTCACGGGGAATGGGTTGTTGTTCCATCACAACAACACCTTCTCTATTTCATCCTTTATAGTTGTCACCTTCCTAGGATTTATAGGTTGTAAAATTTTCTAAATAGACTTACCATTCTCATACATTTGAATTTCATGTTAGACAATATGGGGGTCTATGCCTAGAATTTCCTCATAGGACCGGGATAAAACATCGCAAAAATCTTTGAACAAAGAGGTATACCCACAAAAATATTCAAGAGAATAGTCTGCACCGATAAAACAAATTCTATAATTCTAGGGGTCTTGGAGATTTGAATCTGAATATTTTTCGACATATTAGCCATGTTCCCCTTAGCATAGACACCATGCTTTTCCAGGGGGTTCACAGATTGATAAACACCTCCAATCACATATGATCAAATTTATCCACTTTCAAATCGATTGAGTTCTGGAAGGAAATACAATCGATGATGCATATCCTCCCATGGTATTTTTGGTCTTCTCATTGCCTCGATAATTGCTTTGTCAAAAGGAAAGATAGTTTTAAGGCAATCAAGTAAAGTTGAATAATTCTGAGCCCAAATGGGCTTTGGAAATTGATACTCTTATTTTGTCCAAGAAGGGGAAGGATCAATATCTACATCAAATTGTTGTATTACTCAATAAGTTATCTTAGTTGCAGATAATGGCACGACCATCCTAGCATGCACAAGACCTTCTACTGATTCACATAGTGAGGGTAAAAACCAAGGATCCTCAAAGTACATGGTTTGGAATGAACCAACTCACGTGACGGGGACCAAGGGACTTGATTTCTAGTAGCCAACTAGGGTAGCATGAATATAAGAAATTCATGTAGGGAAATAAAAATTTTCAGTGAGATCAGGAAAACTCCTAACACCAACACTCTCATTTTTCATCTGAGAGTTTTCAATCGACAAGAATGTAGATCCCATATTCATCGCAGAGTGAGAGTGGTTAAATAACATTTTGTCTATCATTATAATATTCCTTTCATGAGGGAAGCACAATATTCAAAAAATAGATGAGAAGAAAAGAGTCATCACATAATTCCAACTCCTTCTAAGCAAAAGGTTGTAGTCGAGTGGAGCATCAACCACTTCAACGGAAATAGAAATTGTATTCCCCACTAACTGGATAGGGAAGAAGGAAATAAGACTATGTGATCTAAATTAACATCCATCAAATTCATTTAATAGAATAGGATAGGGATTTAAATCAGGAGAGCCAATGAATTTTCATCAAGACAATGATATCAGACATGTCGAAGCACCTTCATCAATGAAAATTCTTCCGATAACGTGTTTTATGTACATGAAATTAATTTGGAAGGATACATGATAGAGAATATGAGGCTTCACACCTATATCATAAAACTTAATAAAAATATAACTCAAGGATTTAGTATCTTCTATAGAGGAAAACAATGCGGCTTGTTGCGCAGGGATGCTTTGAATCACCTCTAGGGTAGACATCACATATGGAGTTTAAGCTAAGTCCTAAAAAATAGAATAGTTGGGCACAACTCTATTATTTGGGTTGTGAAATGCGCACTTGTACACACCTTTCAATATGTGTGGCATTTTTTTCCCCTTAGGCTTCTCTATGTGCAGAGAATTATGATAATCGAAAGTTTATTTTCCCTTAGATGTCGATTCAATATTATTCTAATAGCAAGCCCTTTCCAACAGATCAGCCTCCTTCATCACATTCACCATATTAATGAACAACATGGTTCCATATGACAAGAGTTCATTTTGGGTGTCCCCTTGGGGATTTCCACTAGAATATATTGTCTGCATATTCTCTCCTTGTGGGAATGGGTTCTTCATCACAAAAGGGTATTGTTGCACCAATAGGCATTAAGCCTCTTCTGTATTTGGGAACTGATGGGTAAGGTGATCTTTGCTACAAGGCTTGCAAGGAAATTTCACCTTTTTCTTCTCTTTCCTTCCCCCCCCAACATTTTCATTTGATTTAACCTTTTTATTTTTGTTTCCACCTCCCTTCTTATCCTTACTCTTGTTCTTCCCTCTAGGTTGTTGGGTACACTTCAGGGTCATAAACTGTACAGTGTGAACATCCAACAACTAGATGGTAGAAAGGGTTGAATTTGTATCTTGATGAGTTGCAAGTGGATGAATAATCATTTGTGTCATCTAGTTCACAACCATACCTATGGTAGTGATTTTGACAAAACCGAAAATTCCATCGGCATGCGGTCCAAACTTCACGTTTGAAGGATCGATACTCGATTGCAGTGCATTTGGTATTATCTTGCAAAAGAACCTATATTGTGAGTAGATTGGATCTAAATGTTGAACCCTAAAAAATCACCTTTTCCTCAAAAGATACTCGTGATGTCGATATATCCTTAGATATGTGAGGAAACAAGGAATTTAGGAACCATTCAAAGAATAAATATGGAGGGACCTTAGCTTTGATCAACCTATTCCACCTCCACCACTCTTGGATATGATCTTATATGTGAGTGGCTTTATCTTGCTTAAGTGTAGATAGGATATTGGTGTCGGCTTCGTACTGGAAAAGAATTTTGAAGTGGCTAAGAAAAAAAAAGGCTAGATCATGGAAAGTGCGACATTTTGAGCCATCGAGCTCAATGTACCATTTCATTGCAACTCCCATAAGAGTGTGCTAGAAAATGCATAACTGGATGGAGTAATCATTTAATGAATTAGATGAACACCATAAGTGAAAATTCATCACGTGGTCACCCAAATCCTCACCATATTTACCTTCTAATTTTGGAATATCTGAAGGCAACTTAGTGGGTAATGGAGGGCATTTTGAATCAAGGCAGACCAAATCATGCATCAATTTTGACAAGTCTGGAGAGTTTAACATTGCCAGAAATGGTAACCTTGGTGGAGGCCTAGAAATCCAACCAACAGAGTTGGAGCTCCTAGGTTGAGTACCCACTAAGAAATCATATCCTCAATTATTAATGGAACTAGGTTGTTAGGAAGAGTTTGTTGATGGGATATGGTTTTTATTAAATCCTTAATATCCATGGTTATAAGGAGGAAAATATCCACCCATCTGGTTCACGTAAGAAAAAGTACAGTTACCCCCTACTGACATCTCTTATGAAGGGGAAGCCCCTTTCATTAGGTAGTTCTAATGGGGAAAGGGTTTCCCCCCTAGAAACATCCCTTGCGAATAGTACGACTCTTATGCAGGATTACATTGGCCTTGGAAAGGGTTGTCCCCTACGGATATTCCATAGAAAGGGAAGGGATTTCTCTTGAATCCACCAAATATTATGTAATGATTTGAAGAATATGACATGTCAAAGGATTGGAAACCTTCATCCATATCACCACCCCATCCTATGAAGGGATTGGGGACAAAATAAGGGAAATACCCTACCCTAAGTGAGGGGAACAATGGAGGGATGCGACCTCCTCCCCATGGAAAAACCCAAAAAGGAGTTTAAGAACTCATGGCTCTAATGTTAACACTCTAAGGAATTGGCTGCGAACTAGTCGATACATTCCTCATGCCAATCAATGGCATTCCAAAGGAGAAAGTATTAGACACAAACTTTGATGAAGAGATCACACTTAAAGGCTGAGTGGGCTAATGATAAGTGGTGTAGAGCCACTAACCCACGTAGTGATTGTTGATTGAACCAAGATAGTCATTTGGGAAGGTAGGAAAGGAGGTAGCATCCCTCCCCTTACTATTGTTGATGTGGGGATTGTAGGGGGCTCCGTCCCAGAAACTTTTGAAGTGTTTTCCATGATGGCCCACCAAATAGGTTGACTATTAGTGTAATTTAACCCAGAAGCTGGAATCTACAAAATGAACAGATCGTATGGTCCAATAAATGGAGGTTTGAAGGGTCTAACAAAGCCTTCGGCCTTGAGATTCGATATGTGTTTAACCTCCAGTGTAGAAGTGTTTGTCTTTGCAGGCTCTATCTCTATCATTTCAATGGGACCAACTAGTACAAAAGTGTCTATTTGATCGAGTCAACACCTCAAACAAGGCGACGGAGAATCCAATTCAATAGGTGGAAGGACCTAAACTCTTCTAGATCGATGAGGTGGTTGATCAACCACTTCAAATAACATACTCGAGGTGACTACCAATATGCTTACCTAAGTCATTTAGGTATGCAAAGAATACCACTAGAAGAACATTCTATAGAAACAACAACCGCAAACAACTTCACCAATACTCCATCTTTGGTGTATTAGGTCCCAAGACTACCGTAGTAATGAAGTTAGGAAAGGACCTTTCAGATGAAGGCACACGTTGATTAATTCCCATGAACCAATTAATGAAGGAGTGATAGGTAGTTACGCTGACCTCCACTAACCATCCCTACCTGGTGCAAGTACCTGTGCTTCACAGGACACCCTCTAGGGGTACTAAAAAGTGTGATGCAACTTCTGCCCCAGGTATCATGGGAAACCCCCAACAGTCACCTATAAGAAAATTAGGAAAGGAAATAAAGGGTACCAAATCACATACAACTTCCGACCGATACAGTCAAAAGTTGGGATCAAACGTATCGTAAGGGTAACAAATACTGAAGATTCAAAAGTGTCACCTCTCAAGGAGGTATGGGAACTAATGAAACCCCCAAAATATGATATCTCCACAGTTTTCAGTCAATCATTAGAGGGGTTATCTTCTTGGATCTTCCTCACACAACCTCTTATTTATCTCCTATGTTAGACGAGGCTCCCAACTATACTTATAAGAATTTTTTTTTTATACTCTCCATATCTCAGAATCCTAAGTTTCTTTAATGGCCTTGGAGAGTTAACTCTCCAACCTAGTCCAAGGTCCTATGCTTACACTAGTTTGTTCACCCTAAAAAATGAAAAGTCTAGTTTATTTTAGTTATTCATTGTAAAGGGTTCATGTTACTCAAAAAGGAAATCAATGCAATGGAGTGATTTTTTCATATACACAACAAAAAATAAAGACTCTTATAAGAACATTGATATGAAATACGCTTATTCTTCACTAAAAATTAGTGCAAAAATGATTTAGAAAAAAGGAACAAACTCTTTACTTTTCAATGATATGCAATAATGATAAACGTTCATTCATATGAAAAGCACTACTGACGCAAATTTGTTAATACAAAGAAACTGAAAATAACTACACTGTCATTTTCGTCAAAACTATAACTAACTTTTTTAAAATGGAAGTTTTTCAAATATGCAGAATGTGTTTTGAAACCAAAAATCACTAAAATAGGAATTCAAGTTTAAAGAATTTTCTTTTTCAACGCAAGAGAGAAATAAGGACTGGAAAGAAGTATAGAAAGCACGCTTTCTAAGGTTATTTTGCTTTTCTTGTTTAAAAGGAAAAATAGAAATAGGAAACTTTCAAGAAAAACTTTCTTCTCAAAGATAACATGAAATAAACAAAGTAAGAAAATCGAAAAGAAGCACCCACACCTATAAAGAACTACCGAGGACAACAACCAATCCTATCCTAGCCAAGAAAGAACCTGAGAAAAATTCCTAAACCACATCTATAAGCTTGAAAACGACAAACCAAGAAATGTAATATTATTTTTGTTTTTATTTATAAATAACCTAACTAATTAACTTCTAAATTCAAATAGAAACACAAACAAAGTCCCAAAAACTCAAGAGATACTTTCGACACCCAACCTAATACCCAACAAACAAAATAAATTACAAATCAAATCCTATATGGAGTTGTATGCGCTTATCACCAAGGAATATCACGTATGTATGTGACTGTTTTAACTGGAGGATTAATATGTATGCAACTTCTACAGAAGAACAACGTGTGTATTGTTAGCACCATGTTTTTCATAGCTAGAGTTAGAGGTTTGTCCAAAGTTTTCAAAGTCATGACATGATCTTTGGAAAATCAAGGAATTCCTAGATGAGTCATAGGTTAGGGTGAATATAATGTTAAAAGGTATTATGGTTCATCATGTCACCTTTCATAAGGTTAGAAAAGGAACAATCGTGACACCCCATGTCATCAGTATCATTGTGAACTTCAAAAGAATAGTCGTTGTGCAAGTTCGTTGCACAAAGAATTTTGCTTCTTTCATTTGTTACGCGTTGCGTAGAGGATTTTGTCACATAGAGGATGTTGTCACATAGACGATGTTGTCACATAGAATATGTCGTCACGCAGAAGATGTCGTCACACAAAGGATATTTTCGCATAGAGGATTTTGTCGCGCAGAGGATGTTGTCGTGCAGACGATGTTGTCGTGTAGAAGATGTCGTTGTGCAAAAGATGTCGTTGCACAAAGGATGTTGTCGCACAAGTGATGTTTTCACACTGAGGATGTTGTCACGTAGATGATGTTGTCGTGCAGAATATGTTGTCGCACAGAAAATGTTGTTGTGCAGAGGATTTCATTGTGAATAAGATGTTGTCGCGTTGAGGATGTTGTCGCGCAGAGGATGTCATCAGGCAGAGGATGTCATCGTGCAGAGGATGTTGTCACGTAGAAGATGTTGTTGCGTAGAAGATGTCGTCACGCAGAAGATGTCATTACGTAGAGGATGCCATCGTGTAGAGGATGTCTTCATGCAAAGGATGTTGTCACGCATAAGATGTCGTCACGTAGAGGATTTTCCTATGCACAGGCTACAAGGCGCGCTGCGTAAATGACTGGTTTAGTGGTAAAATTCAAGATCAGTTTATGACCAACTGGAGAGAAATTTTGAAAATCCACGAGAGGTTTGTTTTTAGGACAAACCAAATAATACAAACCTCTCTCATATTTGAAAAAGGTGTGACGGATTGGGATATTAGAATGAATTGTTGAGCCTTATTTTTCAGTTTTCATGATTTCATGTTTGAGACATGTTTTTGAGACACATATTCCGGCCATATGGAGATGAATTTAATGAAACCGAGAGAGGTTTTTATTTATAATGATCTTATCTAAAGAAAAATCTCTCAGTTTTGAAAAATAGGTTTTTGTTCGTGATATATTATGTCATATTTAACGCTTATTTTCTCAGTTTGTTGCACAATTCGTTGAGTATTTTGTTGTAGGTTATTGTTTCATAGCATACTTGCTATGAAGGGGTGACAGGGTGTCCAGAAGTGCATATGATGACTTATCACAACCATATGGTAGAATTTGGATCATGATCAATGACTGTAAATAATATTTTGGTTATGATTATGATTTTTCAAAGTCGGGTTTTCTATTATTAGTGAATTCGTTGAAGTTATTGTTCTCTTTCAAAGAAACCGGATCCATGATTCTAGAAGATGGTAGTTTGAACCTAACAACCAAATGTGGCATTAGTTTTCTATATAAGGGGGTCATTTTTATGTAAAGGAGGTTGGTTAGAAAAACAGTGTAGACAGTGACTATTGAATGTAGCTTTTTTAATCCGATTGAAACTTAATGCAAAGGTCCTAAAGCTTTGACAAAAAGATTATAATGGTAGAAGTTTTATGTATTGTATTCTCTCTTTACGTACGTGTTTTCCTATGTTATTTATATTCATATCTATATTATCTCTGAATTGGAACATAATTTCAAATCTAGGATTCACCGAGCGATGCTCTAGATTCACGCCATTTAGACAAACGGTGTTTCCTCTAATCTAACTCTAAATTCATCCCCAATGGTGCTATAAGTTCCTTCATGTGTTTTTCCCCTCTCAACACACAATGATTTTTAACTGAAGAATGTTTCTTACTTATCCTTTATCCTCTCAAGTTTAGTCACCAAATCATTTATTTCTATTGTTTTCTTGAATCGAATCCATAGCCCAAGGTCTTACCTCCTTTCGCCAATAGAACCAAAAATTATCATTTAAAGGTGTTAAATCTAGCCGACATTTTAAAACCATATCTTGTATAGAGACGAAGTCTCCAGAGAGAGTCCTCTCCAAGTCCTAAAGGCTAGTTTCGAGCCTCAACGTTGGTTTGTAGGTTTCCTTTGTCATTCGTTTATCAATCGAACAAAGTTTACAGAGCGCTAACATTCTGGTGTCTTTGTCGGGGACGAAATTGAAAATTTTCCCTGGGAAAGAATGATATGGTTGAGTTCTGAGGTATGAGAGAAGCAGACACTTAGGCACATATTGTTTGTATTCCTTCTCTGGTGACTCCACACATAAAAAAATCAGTTTGAAGGTGATTCCCCTGGTAGAAGAATCCAAAAATTTAAAGTTTCACTGGCAACTAAGCTCTCAATGCAGAATCCATATTTCAAAGCATCATTGGAAACTCCACTATCCAAATATGAGTTCAATATCTACAAGTTATGCCCCCATGAATCGCTCTCACATTCCCGGTTTTCCAAATTGCATGCCTTATGTAGATTGGCGAGCTTATTTGCCAAAGTTCAAAGATCAAGATGGAGATGATGTCGCCTTTCATTTGGTCAAATTTCACATGCACATACATAGGCTAGGGTTTAAATTGCATGAAGATTTCTTGATGAATATGTTTATGGAAACCTTAGAAGGAGAGGCACGATCCTGGTATGAAGGATTTCCATCTACTAGTCTATTTTCTCTTGAATATTTCTATTCAGTATTTTATGTGAATTATAAGAAAAGTTACCCATCTTTAGTTCTTATTGAAAACTTCTGTGGAAATTTTGAAAATATTATTCAACACATGGGGATTGATGTTGATGACGAATACTTAATGTAAGATGAAATCGAAGAAGCCCTTTATGAACTATATTCTCATCAGGAAGAACTAGTAGACACTAGTTGTCTTGTTACATAGTATCATTCCGAGCAAACATTGGCTTCTTCTTTGCTTGAAAATGAAACAAATTTGCATCATAATGTTGAAATTCAAGTTATATCCCATGAAATTAATGAAAATTCACATCCTTGGAAGCCTTATTACAGACAAAAGTATGAGAATAATCATTCAAATTGTTTTGCAACTCATTCGTTTTCTGAAGATTTGTATTATGAAGAAATTGGTGAAAATCAGGATTTTGAAATTGTATGTGCGGAAAATCTAGGTAGTACAACCATTAATGAGGATAGATACCCAAAGTTACAAGGAAATACTGAAGAAGAGAAGGTTGTTTTAGATCTTTTGGATGTTGCATAATCTATTCATGATTTCACATCTCTTGATTTGACATATTCAGAAATTTTAAAAAGCCAGGATGGCATTCTCGTTCAAGAACCTGAAGGAGCATTTTTGGATTTTTCTCAAACATATAAGATTGTTGTTTCATCTAAATATCTCCAAGAGTACATAAAACATGTCCCTATTGTGGATGATGTGAAAGGTGATCTTATTGCTACATTTCCATTTGAGAAGGGTCAACCAGATGAAAGATATCTTTGTCTTTTTGTTGATTTTGAAAAAAGGGTATTCTTACATGTTTTTGAAGACCCTTTTTCCAGTAGGCTGAAATCATCAAAGAATATGGAGCACGTGTTGTTCAAGAATGCAGGGATAAAATTAGGCTTGCAGTTTGAGTTATCATTTGTTGATTTCTTTTTTCTATTTGGAGGAGATCAAAGCAAGTTGTCATCAAGAAGCCATTTGCTTGGCTGGTTTCATTGGAAGTGTGATATCACTTGATTCATAATTTATACTAAATAAAAGTAGGGTAGGTAGGAGTGACAATAAGCTTGGTACTACAAGCATTTCTTTTAGCAATCTACAATTTTCATTTTCAGCTTAGTTTCATATTTCAATTTAGAGCATACACAGTTTTTGGTTTTCAACGGATACAGGTAACAGGTCAGAGCAAAGTTTTCAACGGTTCGGGAACATACCAATGGATAGGCACATGGTCTATGAGTTTTTTGCTACCTCACTGGGAGGATAGAATCCCCTTTGGAGCCAACTGTTAGCACCATGATTTTCATAGCTAGAGTTAGAGGTTTGTCCAAAGTTTTCAAAGTCATGACATGATCTTCAAAAAATCAAGGAATTCCTAGATGAGTCATAGGTTAGGGTGAATATCATGTCAAAAGGTATTATGGTTAAACATCACCTTTCATAAGGTTAGAAAATGAACAATCATGATACACCATGTCATCGGTATCATTACGAACTTCAAAAGAATACTCGTTGTGAAAGTTTGTTGTGCAAAGGCTTTTGCTTCTTTCATTTTTTGCACACTGTGCAAAGGATTTTTTCACACAGAGGATGTCATTTTGTAGACGATGCTATTGTGTAGAAGATTTAGTCACGTACAATATGTTGTCGCGCAAAGGATGTTGTTGCGCAAAGGATTTTGTCGTGCATAGGATGTTTTCACGCAGACGATGTTGTCGCATAGAAGATGTTGTTGCGCAAAAGATGTCATCATGCAAAGGATGTTGTCACACAGAGAATGTTGTCACACAAAGGATGTTGTCGCGCAGAGGAATTTGTCGTGCAGAGGATGTTGTCGCATGGAATATGCCATTGCACAAAGGATGTCGCCGCGCAGAGGATTTCGTCGTGCAGAGGATGTTGTCATGCAGAGGATGTTGTCGTGCAAAGGATTTCATCGCACAGAGGATGCCATCATGCAGAGGATGCTATCGCACAGAGGATGTTGTCACGCAGAGGATGTTATCACGCAGAGGATGTCATTGCGCAGAGGATGTTTTTGCGCAGAAGATGTCATCGTGTAGAATATGTCGTCACACAAAGGATGTCATCACGCAGAAGTTGTCATCACTCAGAGGATGCCATAATGCATATGATGTCATCATGTAGAGGATGTCATTGTGTATAAGATGTCGTCAGGCAAAGGATTTTCCTGCACACAGGCTACAGGGCATTCTATGTAAATGATTGGTTTAGTGGTAAACTTCAATATCATTTTTGACCAACTGGAGAGGAATTTTGAAAATCCCCAAGAGGTTTTTTCGAGGATAAACCAAGTAATAAAAACCTCTCTTAGATTTGAAAACTATGTCACAGATTGGGATATTCAAATGAATATTTGAGCCTTATTTTTCAGTTTTCATGATTTCATGTTTGAGACGTGTTTTTACGACACGTATGTCGTCCTGATGGAGATGAATTTCATGAAACCGAGAGAGGTTTTTCTTTATAATGATCTTACCTACAAAAAAAATTCTCATGTTTGAAAAATATTTTTTTATTCGTGAGATATGATGTCATATTTAATGCTTATTTTCCCAGTTTGTTGCGTAATCCACTGAGTTTTTTGTTGTAGGTTACTGTTGCGTAGCAAACTTGCTGTGTAGGGGTGATAGAGTGTCCAGTAGTGCATATGATGACTTATCACAACCATATGGTAAAATTTTGATAATGATCAATGATTTTAAATAATATTTTGGTTACGATTATGATTTTGCAAAGTCGAGTTTTCTATTTTTGGTGAATTCGTTGAATTTATTGTTATCTTTCAAAGAAATCGGATCCATGATTCTAGGAGGTGGTAGTTCAAACCTAACAGCCAAATGTGGCATTATTTTTCTATATAAGGGGGTCATTTTGATGTAAAGGAGGCTGGTTGGAAAAATAGTGTAGACACTGACTATTGAATGTAGCTTTTGAATCTGATTGAAACTTAATGCAAAGGTCTTGAAGCTTTGATGAAAATATTCTAATGGTAGAAGTTTGATGTATTGTATTCTCTCTTTACGTACGTGTTTTCCTGTGTTCTTTATATGCATATCTATATTATGTCTGAATCAGAACGTAATTTCAAATCTAAGATTCACCGCGCAATGCTCTAGATTCATGCCATTTAGACAAACTGTGTTTCCTCTAAGCTAACTCAGAATTCATCCCCAACAGTGCTTCAATTTGCTTCATGTATTTTTCCCCTCGCCACACACAATGATTTTTAACTGAAGATTGTTGCTTACTTATCCTTTATCCTCTCAAGTTCAGTCACCAAGTCATTTGTTTCTATCGTTTTCTTGAATTGAATCCATAGCCCAAGGTCTTACTTCCTTTTGCCAATAGAACTGTAAATTAATTTTTAAAGATGTTAAATCTAGCCGACAGTTTAAATCCATATCATGTACAAAGACATACAGAGACGAAGTCTCTAGACAGATCCCTCTCTAAGTCCGAAAGTCTAGTTTCGGGCGTCAAAGTTGGTTTTTAGGTTGCCTCTGTCATTCGTTTCTCAGTCGAATGAAGTTTACAAAGCGTTAACATGTATGACCCAAAAAATTCCAAAAAATAAATAAGAAGGTAGTCAATCAGGCTTAGATGAAAATAGAAGGACTCAGACAATTAAATGTCACTAACATAAGTACCAGAATGAATTCAGATACAAAACAAAACAAAATAAATGAAGAAAACAAAGAAAACCCCAGAGATAGACCCACTAGGGAGAATCCCCAGTATGATTGCTAGCTCTATTTATGGGGAAAGTCCCCTACAATTGTGGAAAAGACTAGAATATATCAATAACCATAAAAAGATAAACAAATTCCAATAGCATCCAACAACAAAGATTCTATAAACAATTTAACCAAAATAACAAACTTTCATGAAACAGGTAAAGGTGAACTCATTTTAAGTTCTACGTTCAGTGTAGATCCAAAATATGGAAACCTCTCACTCCTTCTCTATTGGTTATTCTAAAACCTACAAAAATTACACATACAAGTCTATGACAAAAAGTAGTTATATTGATAACGAATTCGTTATCTTGATCAAATATGAGAGAAATTCACTTCAATTAGTGTTCTAAAGAATAACCATTCAATAACTATGAATTAAACATTGAGAACACAAAAATTCAAAGGAATGAGAATTTTATTATTTAAATAAATAGTGTGAATGCAAATTAGTTACATATTCTATCATAACACTACTCTATTGAAAGGACCCTTGGTCCCTCCACCCAAGAAAAAAGGTATATCTCATCCTATGATACACTAGAAGACTCAAGGATAAATTAGAGAATATTGTAGTTCGATATGGTAATGTTCAGGGATAATTGGAAACAAGGGTTTCTAGGTTTTAGAACCAATAAAGCAAAGGAGTTTCAAGGGCTTGTAGACATGTAGAGGATCAATGGACATTTGTTTTCTTTGATATGCATTCATTCATTACCTTTCTCCTTGTATTGATGATCTATTTAAGTCATATTCAGTCAGTTAGTGACAGTTGGGTACGAGTAAAAGGAGTTAGGTAACTAACCAAACCCATAAATTCAACTTGCAAGTTATGAAAAATATTAACATGTACACAACTGTCCTTTGAGAAGACCATGTATACACGTGCTACATAACTATTAGGGAAGGTACAATTTCTAAAAAAATCTTTTTAGAATATCTCAAGGAGGTATTGTTATGGGAAATATTCCCCTACAGATAAGTTGAGCTCTCCTTAGATGTGTTTTCTTCAACTAAGATATTTCAAACAAATGGTACCTAACATTCCTAAATTCCATCCATTCATACATGAAATGAGAGAGAAAAGGAGAAGGAGAGAGAAGTACAAGTTTACATCAATTTTACTCGCTTCTCTTTGCCACTTTGAAGTTGGATTTAAGATAGCTCCAAATGTACTCTACCTGCAAAATAATTATACTACCCTCCTCTTCTACTAGTTGCAACAAGTTAGGTAAATGCTATCCTAATCAAGTTACACCCATTCAAGAATGAATTGAAACAACAATGGAAATGAGGAAATAGACCAAGATAATATATATAAGAAACAATGGAACTTACAATGGGCTACAAGCTTCCTCCATGCTTCTCCTTTCTATCCCCTTATGTGCACTGTCAAAATACTTCTCAAGTCTGATATCAAAAATTTGATACCTTTCATGAACTCCCTTCGACCTTGAGAGGCCTAGTTTATATAGGATCTTGGGAGGTTTAAACATCATAGGTAATCAAAGGAATGGTTGAGGATTAGGTGCATAAGGTTGATATTATTCCTCCTTAGGTTAGTATTTATTTCCCAAATTATAATATCTCAAGTTCATGAGTCACCCCAAACCATAACAACCCAAATATCCTCGAAACTTGTCCCACAGAAAAAGGAGGAAATGGTTAAAATTGTCCTAATAGGAAGGATGCTCCCCCAGAGTGGTAGATAGGGAATCCTAGACACTTCCAAATGGTCTACCAAGGGGTGTCCATGAGGGGGGAGTCTTCCTATGCATGAGAAGGGGGGCGTCCTCCTTCCAACTAAGCCAAAATTTGAAGGAAAAAGTCATGTTTTCGACCTCCAAAATGGGTTTTTATTCTCTCTAATGGATAGGGATGATGACAAAGTGTTTCTCCATTGGGTCGGAGTGCTGAAACAAAAATGTGACACCTAGGAGTGTCATTTTGGAATTACAACACTCAAAAATGCAAATGTACATAAGTGTGACACTCAATGAAAAAGTGACAAAAGTGTGACACTTAGTATGACACTAGGTAGTGTGCAAATGTTACATATAACAGGTATGGGGAAAGGGTTTCTAAAGGTAGGATAGGGACCAGGCCAATAAGACCATCAATTCTTCAATGGTGGAA
>ML785331.1:719689-733087 GCA_009831015.1 Picea engelmannii
GAGGTAAATAGAGAGGGGGAAGAGTAGGGAGGAGAGAGAGAGAGAGGGAGATAATGAGAGAGGGGAAGAGTGGGAAGAGATATATGGAGAGAGAGTGAGAGAGAGAGATAAATTTTGGAGAGAGAAGGGAATATAGAGATAGGGAGGGAGAGAGGGGTAGAGGGAGGGAGAGAGACAAAGAGAGAGAAATTGATTTATAGAGAGAGAGAGAGAGAGCGATTGATAGAGGGGGGAGAGAGAGAGAGTGATATAGTGGCATAGGGATTGGTGAAAGGAAAGGTTGCCCCTACTAAATTTCAAAATCTAATGCCTAATCCTCTACTAATTGAGCCTAATGATTATTCTTTACCAACCTTGAGAGATTTGGGGGTTTAGATATTTATTGATGATTGTCTTTGTTGGAGGTTTGTTAATCCTTTTGATCTTATAATTTCAAATGTCTTCATAATGCTTTTGAATTATGATTCTTCGTTGATATTTGCATGATGAAATTGACAAGTTATCTTTGGGACCTTCTGCAAATTTCAAAGTATTGTCGATCCTATGTGAATGCATAGTTTTATGTCCTATTTTATGCCTTGAATTATATTTCTTTTCAGGAATTTCAGATTGGATGACTTAAATGTAGAACATATATGCATTTTGAATCCTCTTTATTTCATATTTATGCTCCAACTCTCTTTTTGTAATCATATTATTTAGTTTCAAACACTTGACTAGAATCACAAGATCATTAATCCTTTATATGAGTTTGATATTAGACACGCGCAACTTTGATTACATTTATGTATGGAAGAAATTTGTTTATGAAAGGAAGATATCATGGATGATTTTGTTTGAGAAAATTCTCCTCTCTATTTATTCATCTTGCAAACAAATCCAACGCTTATTCATTAGTTTGTTGAAAGAAAAGGAATAAAATGTAATATTTATGATATACTAGAAAGTATCTTCGTCCTCCCATAATTGATTATATTATTTCTATGGTTGCAAGAGTAGGGTTGTCGAGACACTTCCTTTACATGACCACTTCATCCTTGAAATTCATGTGGGGAATCCCTTGATCTTATTCCTCTTTACTAGATTTCCCTCTATGCAAATTGTGTTTTTATTATTCGAAGCCAAAATTCAACATTTGGAATTTAGCTTTGTATTGCCCAAACCTTAGTTAGGTTTGTTGTTATCTCCATTGCATTATTTTCACTTTTTTTCCAAGGCCTAATTATTATTATTGTATTATGTGGCATGAACCATGATCCATGGTTAGAGCCCCAATTCTTATCAGGAACCTTGATCCTTACCAGGATCCCCCTCATTGTGAAGTAGATTCACCTTTTCTTACAATTCTCTATGAGATATAAAGCCTACAAGGGTATCAAATCTACCCACTCAGATGGTCCTCAATGGATTGAAAATTCACCTTTCTCATACTATTTCCCATAACCAAAACCCTGTGAGCCAATTGGATCACCTTTCCCACAATCCTATCCCACAAGCTCATCTAATTTACCTTTATCGGGAATCCTCTTTCAAAGTGGTAAGTGTGCATTGTTTTAAGACTTACCAGAATGTTGAGTGTGCATTGTCTTAAGATTGCTCTGAAGCCTGAAGCTTGAAATGCTATTGGGATTCCCTCATCATGATTGTCTCATCATATTGGCCAACTGAAGTTCATTGTGATATTTGTGGAGTTTGAAAAGCGTGAGATTATTTGGAATGATCTCTATTTGGTTCTTCTTCCAGTCTCCCCTCTCTCCAAAAAACCCAAGCTCGACAGCCTATCGAGCTTCTCGGATGTGGAACCTTGTCATACTTTCACTCAATGCTTTCTCACCACTTTTTACCTCCAAATTCATACATTGTGGTCTAACGTGAGAGTTTGTCCCCTAATCCTATCAGATTCCCTCTCCTTACAATATTATCAGGTTTTCCCTCCACGATTTTCCCTTTGATAGGACTGACATATCCTATGTGTCTGGATATTGTCAAACTCTTTTTTATCATACAGGTCGCTCTTTTTTATTTTAATGTGTCACATGATGTGCCATCCATTTACCCCCTACCTACTCACCATTTGTTTTAATCAGTTTTGCACAATCTTGATCTCCATATGACATACCTTCTTGACTTAGCACCCAATTATTCAGAATCTACATGATATATCTTGTTTCTATTTTTGGTCCCTAGGTGTCGAACCCTAACCCATGTGGAACTTGGCCTCATTTTTCCATTTTTTGTATATTATTTGTATCTTTTATTTATTTATTTTTATTCCTAATTTTTCCTTATTTTTTATTTTTCTTTATTTCATTTATTTATTTTTATTTCTAATTTTCCCATAATTTTACAAAACTACATAGGGTTTTGATTTCCCATGGTTTTTCCTAAATTGACCATGGTTTTCCTAAACCTACCCTTGGTTTTTGAATTACATGGGAAAATTAGAAATAAAAACCCTAACCCATGTGGAACTTGGCCTCATTTTTCCATTTTTTGTATATTATTTGTATCTTTTATTTATTTATTTTTATTCCTAATTTTTCCTTATTTTTTATTTTTCTTTATTTCATTTATTTATTTTTATTTCTAATTTTCCCATAATTTTACAAAACTACATAGGGTTTGATTTCCCATGGTTTTTCCTAAATTGACCATGGTTTTACTAAACCTACCCTTGGTTTTTGAATTACATGGGAAAATCACTTTTAATTCAGAAATAATTTAAATAGGAAATTACTGTTATTGTGGAAATCATTTTACATGGATAAATTATTACTGCATGGAGAAACCATTTTTTTACTTAGGAAAATTACTTTTTTTTTTTACTTTTGATTTTTATCTCTTTTTCTCATTTTATCCTTATTTTCTTTTCTTTTCTTATCTTTTCTTATCTTATCTTATCTTATCTTATCTTATCTTATCTTTATCTTAGTTGTATTTCATTGGTCACCATGTTTAATTTTTTAATGTCACCACAAGACTTAATGTTTTCAACCTAATGCTTTTGGGCTTACATTTTTTCTGGAGAATTACATTTACAATTAAGTTTGAACATGAATTAATCGAGATTTCAAATTGTTTTAATTCTTTAAATCTCATGAATTCATCGAATCTTGAATTATGTCCCAAAACATTTAAGTGCATAGTTAATACTCCATTGGTAATATGATATTTGGAAAATTCATTTGTATTACAATACACTATACACTATCCCTTTTGGATTTAATTTATATTTGGAATTTTGGATTTAGTTTATATTTCTATTTTGTTATTTTTCAACCTCCTTCACCCCACCATCGAACATTCAGACTTCACCCAGAATGATTTTTTTTTTTTATTATCAGAATTTTGGATTGTTTACTCGGAGTTACTCAAACTTGCCTCACATCCCGAAGTAATTTAATTTTAATATTTTTAAAATTTTTAGACATTTATCCTATCAAGGTTTTCATGATCCAATTTTACCAAAGTCTACTGAATCCCGAACTCACTAAATCCATCAAGAAGAGCCTGAGCCCGACATATTAGAATTCTTATGTTTCGAAGGCCATTCGAGACTCGCTGGGTTATTTTATTTATTTTGTTTCCTATTTTTCAACGGTTTATTGGCCAAAACTTCTATGTGGACCCTAGGTCTTATGCCTCCTGTAGTTCCACACACAAAATAACTAAGGGGAGCAAAAAGATAATATACCATTAAAGATCAAATTATGTGATGAATGTGGGATAATGTTTTAAGGATGAAGATCAATGGTCTAGATCACCCCATGAGAAAATTAATGATTGTTGACTATCAACTTTAGGAGTCCAAATCAAACCTAGGATAGCTCGTTGGAAATCCATCTAGAAGGAGTAAACATTTGAGAAGGAATTAATGCTCGACCAGTGACACAAAATCCCAAAAAATTCAAAGAATAGAGGGCCACGAATTTGAAGTGGAATAAAATGTAAAACTTTATATGACCATGACTAATGATCCATGAGTAAAAATCAGACCCATGAGATCACATTGGAAATCGATCTAAGAGAAAAACATGATGGTATGAATATAATTGATAAGATGATGATAGAAATACCCAAAACATTTGAAGAACAAAAGAGGGTTGAATTTGATTAAAAAATTGGTTGTGCAATGTTCAAGCAACCATAACTAGAGTTCCAGGAGGAAAAATCATACCTACAAGAGAACATTGGAAATATGAAGAAAAGAAGAAGATGGAATAATCTTATTCACCATATTGACACTTAAAAAACCCAAAAAACTTCGAAGAACAGAAGAGGATACAACCAAGGAGAGCCAATAATATTTTTAATAAATATCACTCATGAATAGTCTTAGAGGGAGATTGACCACCCATGAATCTTTTTAAAATCTATTTATAATGCTTGTATATTCATTTATGAAAATGTATGGGGAAATTTGAGTCATTTTATGGGACAAAATAAGCAGGTTAAAGATATGTAACTGTTGGTTGTTACAGAAGGTGAAAGGTCTTCCTTGTTTTATAAAAGGAACACCATTTAATGTAATAAGGGACTTTTTACCATTGTTTGATGGTGATACTATTATATCAGCAATGAAGAGCATAAGGAATTTGGGATCATGAATATTGTCGATTACATTTGGGACTATTTTGAATCTATGTTTGTCATTTAATCCTCTTGAATATTTTTCATATGAACTATTTATGTTTTTAGTATTTGAGATGTTTAAGTTTTTATGATTTCTAATGAATACAATGGTAATGCTACAGGTTTAGACTGCAACTATTTCTGATTCAATATATAACACTTTGGTATTAACATGTGATTGATTGACATGAAGTATTTATTCAATTAATGACATTATTTCATGTTGTGTTCATTATGTATATTTTCTCTTGTGCATGATAGGTTAGAATTAGTTAGATTAGCTAGTTTGCTTTTTTTTAATATAATTTATATCTAGAATTGATAGGAATTCTTTGGGGAACAATTTATTGTCTTCTCCTCTTTCTCTTTTTAATTCTTAGTGGAAACTAGGACCACATACTAGTCGAAAATGCTACCCAAAATGATAGTAGTTCTTATTGGGACTTGCCATCGAGTGTTCTCCCTCACCTACTTGATAGACCATTTGGACCCGTCAACAAGAATGGTGCTAGAAAGAGGGCCAGATGACAAGTTGAGCCTATGCAGTAATTATTAATAATTATTTTAATTTACTAATGGCTCATTCCCATATTCCTTTATGGATATGTATTTTTAGTTTAGTACCTCTTGAAACTCCTAGAAATATTTTTCATCTCTTGTTTCAATTTAAATAGTATGGGGAGGGGGAAACATATGCATCTAAACATATTTTCCAGTTATGGAAATTTGTTTTTCTCAGAATATCTCTCATGAAGGTGTCATTTGCAGTTTGTTCACTCTCACTTTCGTAGGTCGAATCAAGAGTTGATGTGAGACTTTGTCAGTTGCATCTATCCACACATGGGAGCAGTTTATGTGTGAATTTTGGCATGCATTTGAGAATTATAATTATGATGATTTGTGTACAAAAATATTACATATTAGAAATAATAAATATGAATATATTGAAGACTTTCTTATTATATGTATGCGTCTTTTCTATATATTTTGTTTGGATGACAGGCTCTCTATGAATGAAACCGATCTGCTAGAGGATGAAGAATCTAAATCATGTCTTAATGATTCTTCATATGTTGATTTGGATTCACATGCACATTCTGAAAATACTAATGACTCGGTTGAACATCATATGTCTAGATATTTCTTAACCCTAGGGGGTGTATATTAGATAGAACACGCTTTTTCAAAAGAATCATGTGTATCTTCCCACCATTACATTCCCCCCTTCCTTCTTAGTGATGAAAAAGAAACCTCTTCATTAGCAAATTTGAGTTCATATTTTCTATAGCTAACTAAGAGGACAATCTTTCTGCTAATAATGGGAAACTTTGGGTTATGTTGATGGTTATGTCAGGTTATCCTTATCCTCTCTCATATTTTCCATCACATGAAATGGAGAAACAAGCTATGGAGAAAGACATGCATGTTGATCAGTCTATTAATTAAGAAGATCTAGACATACATAACATGAAACCCTCCTCATAATTGGATAAAGTGGAATCAATTTATGTTGATCTAAGTTGCTATGTGTTCGAAAATTGGTTTTCATTGATGTCAAACCTAGAAGAAGCCCTGAAGAATGTTCAGAAGCCCCTAGAAGTGATGGGTTTATTTGAGGGAATATCCAAAGGGATCCCCTTTTGGTGTATCTCTAATCATGGACCTCACGGGAATATGCTTTGAATAAGCCTACACGAAGCCCCAGTTGTTTAGGAAATAAATTATAATGTATGGTCAAAGAAGCCATGAAGATATGGTCAAGAAGCCCCATAGGTGTGGTCATGAATACCCAAGTTTATTGAAGAAAACATGTATGAAGGGCATTGAAAATGCATGCAAAAACTCTATGGATTGATAGTCCTCATCCATCCATTTAAAACCGTAGGTGGAACACCACATGGTTCCTCAAAGTTGAGGAGATATTCCCTCTTAAATATGACCATGTAAAATTTACCCCTAATTGGTTAAGAAGTTATGAGTCAGACCCAAAATCAAGTAAAGGAGAAAAACGGTTACAAAAAAGAAGTTACAGGTTAGCCCTAAAGACAAGTAAATTAGGTACTTGGAAGGATATAAATACACATCAAGAACCTCTTATTTGATCATCAAGAAAGTGTGTGATATCTTAGCGCAAGTGAATTAGTAGAAACTTGCGAAGGATGGAGTTCTCAAAGTTGAAGGTGTGAGAAGGGTTTTGGGAAACCCTTTCTGAGGTTACCCCCACAGGAAAGCATAGGGTGTCCTGGGAGGCCCCCACTAGTTTTTCAGTGCTCATCATGCCACACCCTGATCGTTTCCCATTCCAGTCCCATGAGGCTAAGGAAAGGTTATGAAGAATATTCCCTCTTATTGATGCAGAAGCCAACGAAGGTTTGATGATCTGAGATCTGATGCATTAGGGTTTTTTTAGAATGAAAGGTATGCATATATATGACTTGATGCTTGTATTTTGGATATTTTGGTATATTATTAAGGAATATATTAGAGGTTTTGGAACATGGTTTGATGCATATGTTGATGATATTGGGTATATTATTTGGGGGATATTCTTGGAGATATTGGCATAATATTTTTGTGGTTGTTGAGGTTGAACTAGTTTTGATGACGATGATGTACCCGTATCAGTGACAATAATAGTGACATGTTGATTCACTCATTTGTATTTTCAGGAGGAAGGAAGGGGCAAGGAAAGGGGGTTGGATCCTCCTTAGAGTTGGAGCTGGAGAATCTAGGGAGTTGGAGATTCATTCATGTTGGATACTATAAACTAGGGGGTTGGAGCATCCTTCTAGTTGCAGCTGGAGAATTTAGGGAGTTGTAGCTTCCTTCAGGTTGGAACCTATAAATAGGGGTTTGGTGTCTCTTTCCAATTGGTGTTGGAGAATCTTGGAAGTTGGTGCTTCCTGTGGATGTAATATTCAAGAAATATATATATATATATATATATTAAAAAGTGTTATGTAGTTTTCTCCCATTTGGGTTTCCACGTAAATTTGTTGTGTGGTGTGTATATATGGTTATATGTTTATGATATATTGAATGCAATCATAAGTGATAAATTGTTGATGACTTAATGTTTACATTTTATGGTTAAAAATGGTAAAACGTTCTCAATATGGATTCACCCCCCTTATTAGTATTTGTGAATATTCCAAAAACTCGTATCAGAGTAGGTCCTTCATAAACAGTCTAACCACTAGAAGGTAGATCATGGAGTGCACTCAAAATGGAATTCCATTGTTTGATGGTTAGAACTATGTTTTCTGTAGCAGAAGAATGAGAGTATTTTTACAAGAACAAGGTTTTGACATTTGGAAATCAGTTGTTTCAACATATGTTGCTCCAAAGAAACCTTTGAATACTACAACCAAGAAGGAATTAAAAAGAAACCAAAAAATAGGAATGGATTCCATCTTGGATGGATTATCTGATTCGGTAAAATTCAAAGTGGGAAAATTCTCATCAGCCAACGAGCTTTGGGATAAGATACATAATCTCTACTCTATGATATATCTTCTTGTAATCACAAATCCAGAGCATGATGATCAATATAAATAAGATGATGAGATAGAACGAGAAGAAAGAAGTTGATCATGTCAGACTAATTGGAAATGGTATGGTAGATCATGAAGTTGAATTTGTGTGTGCCCTATAAACATGGAGAAAATAACTTGAAAAGGAAAAATAAGAAGTTGCTCGCCTTAAAATAAAGGTAAAGGAAGCAAAAAAGAGAGAAGATATTTTGACAAGTCATCTTAAGGAACGATCTGAGGACTCAAACAATCTTGAGGAAACTATTGTAGGAAAATATCCCTGTGGATAGGTAGATCACCTCTAAGGCTTGAACTTAACCCTAGACAGAAAAATTCTTAACGTGGACACTGAATTCCTTTCAAATCCATCCAAACCTAATGCATGAGAAGGGAGAATAACAGAAGTACCTTTTAATCGACGTTTGTCCCTGCACGCTCTGAGTTGCGCTCCAATCCTTTGCTCCTCGCTGAGGTCTGTGGACAAAACAAGATACGACCACTTCCTACTCTATTGACATTAGCTTGAAAACAGATCTATCACCAAATGATAAGTTCATGTAACATCAGACACAAACTAGAAAGAAACAGGCCAAGTGTGTCATATTGATTAGAATAACGACATCAGTACTTACAATCGTAGATGCGAATGCGACGGCTTCGTCAAGTCCTGTTCGTCCAACCCTTGCCTGAAAGATCCACAACCTAGATAACAGCAGCTTCACTGATCACTCTCCTTTGGCTGACTGTCAGTTTCCTCCAAGATCATAAGTTTCATATGTTCAGTTATTCCCCCTTTCCACCATCATGGAGCCTGTTTATATAGGTTGGGAGGGGCCTAACCTCTTGAGTTATGTTTAGAACCAGTTAGGAACCATCTCCTTGGATCAGGGATCTTTTGATGAAATCGAGAATTCGAGCACAACTGCCTCCTAATCTCGAATGACCTCCCCCTTATTCTCCTCAATGGGCTAACAATTGACCCAGAATAGGGAGCGCTCCTCCAAAAGGGGTATCAAAGCATTGTAGCGCTCCTAGTGTGCCTTGGGAAAGCGCCAGCGCTCATAAGGTGAGAAGCGCTCCTCCAGAAGGGCCTAAAGGGCATTATAATGCTCCTTGAATCATACTAGAGGAGTGCCAGCGCTTCTGCAGCCATAGTAGGGGAGCGTTCCCTTTCCAAATCAGTGTTTCAGCCTTTCTTTCAGGTGTCAAGAGTTATTTGATTCCAGTAGACCAATTCTTGATCTTCAAATCAGTCATATGAGGTGTCATAAGTGCCTCCTCAGTGTCGTTATCATGGCATCATGTCTGAACATTGTTTGCAACACTAATGATCAACTTGCGACACTTTCAAAAGTTGCAGAGAAGATGCAACACTTATGACGACTGATAGGGACAATGCGACACTTATCCATCTGAGCAATTTTGACGTGTAACAGAATGCCCCCCAAAGTATGAAGTCAGAAGATGCGAACTGATGACTGAAATGATTTGTAGATGCTCAAGCAAGGGTATAGACTCGGAGAACCTAACGAAAGCTGCACACAAACATCCAACAAATATCATGACATATTTCAAAACCCAAAGTAGGCATACCTATGTTTGGGTGATCAAGACTTGCAAGATATGGCCGCCATAGAATACATTGCGGATCCATAATCGTATTGGTAACAAAAAGGTATAGCCACCGAAGATACACTATGGATCTATACTTTGATAAATCAGACTAATCGTAGCCACGAAGAATACACAGTGGATCTACGAGATGACAAGACATAGCCACGACCAATACAAAGTGGATCTATGTAACAATGTACGTGTTCTGTGTCCAGAACTCCTTCGCAACCTGGGTGAAACATATCTCAAGGTGAATTACTCAACCCAGGGTCTTCTAACCAGTCCCTACATGATACGATTCTAACCATGTGAATAGATGTCTTGGTGTCGAACATGGCAGAGACCACTTGATTACCGATCAATGAGGTAAACCGTTAACAAGTGCGAGGGAGATCACCATTAATGTCAATGATTCCCAAGGTATCTGAGTACATTCCATCGAACGTGAATAGATGAGCTGAAGTCGAACATTCGTGGAATCATTCGATCAGAGTTCAATGATGTAAACCCACTGTCGAATGTGAGGAGGCCTGCCATTGAGGCATGCAGGTCCCAAAGTACTGATTAGTTTCTAAGTCTAGTTCCTGGATAATGTGTTGAAGTCGAAAGGAATAGACTCGTCGAGGGAGGGCCTTGATGTATCCCCCATCAACGACACGAAATGAACATAGAGATGTAATTGGTGGATTAAAAGAACATGGACTGACACAGGTTTCGAGGCAAGATATTTGGGATGGTTGACTCTTGGAGCAGATACTTCCCTTGAACACTGAGGCACAACAACAAAACACGACATGGACCAAAACTGTGCAATGGATACTATGACTTGCGTCGGGTGACCCAAAGGAGTGAAAGGAAACTCAAAGGATTGGCTCAGTGCAGAGGTTCAGCGGATTATGATATGTGCAAAGTGACAAAGTGTCGTGTTCAAGGGCGACTCTAAGAAGTGCTAGATGGTGTTCTCAAGAGACTGCTTGGCTTGATCCTTTCAATTTTTCCCCCATCCAGATAGACGAGTACCTATTTTTAATTTAACGAGCTCGAGGAGGATAACACATGCTCGATATAACTCACCTTCGGTAAGTTCCTCTTCCTTAGTTTAACGAACCGGAAGAAGTAAGAGTTCGTTCCCATACGGGCCTGTCGATGTGTGCTTTAACGAGTCCAAAGACAGAAAACTCGAAGGTTTTTTGGGATTATAGAGTTTGGAAAAACACTTAAAAGATAACTCTCTCAGTTCCTTTTTCGTACAGTAGCCCATCAAGACCGAAAAAGGTTTAAACTATCGCTCAAAAGACGCCCTTTCTAACCTTTTAATGAGTGTGAAAGGAAGCAAGATCACTCGACAATCTTTTCATATTTAGAGAGTCTGAAAAGGGTTTAAAGGAGACTCTAGGGGGGTTCCTTTTTCGTGTGATCGTATCCGTATGGGTCCGAAAAAGAGATAAAAATTTACCCGGTTGCGTTCTCATATTGTCGAGCTTGAGAACGAACTAAGATTGTGCTTGTAAACATGACAAGGTGGAAGATGTATTAGAACTGCCAATAAGCCCGCACTGCCAGAAACTAAAAAACAGGGATTAGTGAAGCCATTTTCACCATTAGAGAAACCCAAAATGACCATAGCTTATGAAAATGAAATTTTATATATATCAATTGATTTGAAAAACTCATTTACCATTTCATTTGCAAAGATTTTGTGGAGTGTTGGAGAATCTCAATTGGAGCAAAACTTGTTCTTCTCGCTGCCGGAGCTACGATTGATCGTTTCGCTCACTGTTCGAACCAGGTAGGTGTTCGTTCTTTGCTCTTTCAATTGTATGGTTCCAAGTTGATCTTTATAGCATTATTAATTTAAAACACAAAGCCCTAGGTTGTCCATTTTGAACCAAATCGGCCTCCTTTTAAAAGTTAATAAAATGGGGGGAATTATTCATGAAAATTTATTGGAAAATGGTGGTTAAGCTGCCCACACCTTAACTATTGATTAGATAGACCATTTTGACCAAAGAAAATTGCAAAAACTCCCCTCATGGGCCCACGCACCCCCTCAAAACGTTTTTCATTTTTATCACGTTTTAATCATTGTTTAGTGAATGTTTAAGTGTGTGGTGGTTAAAAATGATGATTGGTTACCTTTAGATGTCATGGGAATTTGTTTTTATGTTTTAAAACGCTTTTTGAAAATTGTCGAAATCACAAAAACATGGGGAATGATGAAAATTTTGAATTTTTGTTTTGTAGATATATTCGGCAATAATGATCGAGTGGAAAGAGCGGGAACACGAGATGGATGACATAGCCGCTCTACGGAGTCCCCGTACGTGGGATGCTTTGAGGGCCTGCGGTTTGCTCAAGTTTTTCAAGCTGCAAAAAATGAAAAGTGAAGTTTTACTGCTTGAGCACATTATTGGTCTTTGGGACATCACGGAACAAGGATTCCGTATTGGTACATAGCTCCTGACCATCGATTTGGAAGATGTATACTTTCTGACTGGCCTCTCAAAAAGAGGGGTCCCCATAGATTTTACAGGGCAGAGGGCATTGCCTGAGCAGGTGGACGTGTATCTGGCACGTCATTGTGTTCCGGGAGCAAGGTTGGTAGGGGGCAGGATCCCTATCAAGGACATCCGGGATCTGCCTCTTTGATCCATATTGTTTGCTATCACTAGTGCGACTGGTAGCACTAGTGCTCATTTGGCTTCGAGGTCACTGGTGGCCTATGGTGTTCAGTGTTTAGAGCCAACACTGTTCAACTGGAGTGTTGCGTTCCTTCGGAATGTGAAGGAACAAATTTCTCGGTGCAGGAACGGCCAAAAACAGTTTGGCTATGGCTCATTCTTAGTCTCGTTTTTCTTGGAGCGCATCCCTCAAATGCAGCCTTAGATCGTGCTGGCAGTACGACCAGTGGATGAGCCTTGGATGGAGAGGTGGACTAGCTTATCTCCGAGGTTAGTTTCGGAGTTAGAGTTCTGTTTTACTGGTGACTTCTTCGGCTGGTTGAGGCGGCAGTACCTCTGGATTGAGGACTTCCCATATACTGATGTGGACTTCCGCGGGAGTATGGATTTGATTCTTCCCGAGGGGGAAGATTGGGACAAGTCAGGTAAGAGACTAAGCCATACCTTGTCTAGCTTGTTTTTTATGTTTTTGATGTATATGTAGTTTTTTTTGGGTATGTAAGAGAGTGTTTAACAGGTGTTTTGTCTTCAACGTGCATACAAGGGAGCAGTGCGCCCAACGGATATACCAGTGCCAGGACGTCGTGGCGGTGCCCCAGTTATAGAAGACCCAGCAGTACCGGTGGTGGGCCTCCGGGAGGTTGAGAGGAACCTCCAAGGCCTTACGATGGGTATCCCTCCTCTGCGGAGAGGGGACGTGCCTTTGCATCTGTAACGACACACTGTAGGGGTGCCAGAGAATATCAATTCTCTGTTGAGGCACGTAGTACATGCAATATTATGTTACTCACAGCACAACGTAGTGCGGGGAGATTAGAGTTTCCCCGAGATCATGTTTTTTGTACGCCTTGTCTAGAGAAGTTGTATGGGTGGATGAGCCCGATATTTTGTTCTCTTACATACTTTTTGATGTAATGAAAACATTTTAGTCATGCCAT
>ML785331.1:739591-750005 GCA_009831015.1 Picea engelmannii
ATGGCCAACTAGCGAAAAGAAACAACACACGCTGAAAAAATCTAAGAATCACAACCAAGCAAACAGGACCTTCTTTCGATGACCATACTAGTTGGTGATGAAATCCAACGTTGCGTGATCAAGTCCAGAAGGGGTGGGGATAGGTTGGAACAATTACAATGGATACCTACTTAACGGACTTACGCCTTGGTGCAAGATTCCACGCAGTAATTGTGGATTTACCCTCCAAGGAGCCCGAGTGAGTTTGACCAATGTCTACTCCAGGTATAGTGAGACTTCCCGTCACTGTCACCTTGTGTAAGAACCTAAAGATTATGGCCACTAAGGTTACCAATTCGCAGTCAGCCCCTGGGCGGGAACAGTCGACAGTTCGATCCGAACGTACGGGTAGGGTATCAAGCCCAAAACCAACTAAGAAGCTTCCACACAGTAATTGTGGATTTACCTCAAATTGATCCCCATAATACGATCTGACCACCACAAACAGTTAAACCACGGAGGGTTAGTCCCCGTATCTTACTCGAATGCAACCTCGTGCGTAACCCCTGTGTGAGAGGGGGGTCCCAGGCAGACTTATAGAATAACTGGATTTACTCTCCCTAAATCAGGATGCTAATGTTTGTTTTGACAACTTTGGAGAGCTATGCTCACAGCCTAATCCAAAGTACTACACCTATTCTACTGTTGGTGGAGGATTCTAGCAAAGAAAAAGTTCTAGATAAGTTTTAATTAGCATTGATTTTGATGGTTGTTCTTTACGCAAAGGGGTGCATGGAAGTGAAACAAATGAAATTGTGACTCAGACCCAAAGAATGCATCGATCATGATAAACAGTCATTTCCTTTCGATGAACATCTAGCTATGGGAGAGAGAGAGTTCTTTCACTAACAAGCACAACTATGGAATGCTCTCAAACAATTCTTTTTCTCAATCAGATCTTAATGTGATGCAAAAACTTTTAAATGCCTTCCAATATGCTCAATCAATCATGAAGATATCTTTATTGTGTGTGTATGATCAATACAATCATAATGCTTATCTTTGCTAATTATCTTCTCGATATGAATGGAAACCAAACTAGCATAAGCAAAAGTCACGCAAACAATACAACCTTCGTAGCAATCAAACGAAAAAAAAAAACGAAAGAAAGGAAGCAATCAAAGAAAAACAAACTTCACACCCAAATAACAAGAGTTGAAGAACAAATGACCTTGACTGAAAACAATATACAGAGGTCTGTAGACCTTTGATGACCTTCACCAGGGTTTTTCGCTCAATTGAAGAGAAAAGAAAAGCAATGCATAGGTTCCAATCTTCACTCAACAGGAAAAAATCAATGAAAAAAGGTGAAGAAGGTTACAAGACCCAATCAACAAGGTGTTTATTCCTCAAAAAGAGAGATGTCAATGCTAAAAGGGAAGACAAATTGACTCACTAGATCACTCAGCAGAAGAGCCACAGAGGCAAACCCTGAAAAATGCAATTGTGGAGGGTTTTTTGGCCAAAAGGGGGTTGGCGCTCTGTTGCCAAGGGAAAAGAGTGTTATAGCTCTCTTTGTAAGGCTGCTAGAAGCACTGGCACTCTGATAACACTAGGTCATGGGTGCCAGGGTCTAAAAGTCCCAGAAATGTCAAAAAATTTCAAAAATCGAGATCTGAGCTTAACAAATATGCTGAATGTAACAAGGTAAGGAGCCAATCAGCTCATGAAACTAATCAAAGAGGGGTAAACCAGGTCTGAAAAAATCAAGGGAAAGAACAAGGTCAATGAGGAGAAAGATCAAAACAAGAGGTTTCGATTCGAGGCTATCTCCCCAGTGGAGTCGCCAGTTTCTGTTGTAGGAAAATCTCCCTGTGGACAGGTAGATCACCTCTAAGGCTTGACCTTAACCCTACACAGAAAAATGATTAACGTGGACACTGACTTCCTTTCAAATCCATCCAAACCTAATGCATGAGAAGGGAGAATAACAGAAGTACCTTTTAATCGACGTTTATCCCTGCACGCTCCGAGTTGCGCTCCAATCCTTTGCTCCTCACTGAGGTCTGTGGACAAAACAAGATACGACCACTTCCTACTCTATTGACATTAGCTTGAAAATAGATCTATCACTAAATGATAAGTTCATGTAACATCAGACACAAACTAGAAAGAAACAGGCCAAGCGTGTCATATTGATGAGAATAATGACAATAGTACTTACAATCGTAGATGCGAATGCGACAGCTTCGTCAAGTCCTCTTCGTCCAACCCTTGCCTGAAAGATCCACAACCTGGATAACAACAACTTCACTGATCACTCTCCTTTGGCTAACTGTCAGTTTCCTCCAAGATCATAAGTTTCATATGTTCAGTTCTTCCCCCTTTCCACCATCATGGAGCCTGTTTATATTGGTTGGGAGGGGCCTAACGTCTTGAGTTATGTTTAGAACCAGTTAGGAACCATCTCCTTGGATCAGGTATCTTTTGATGAAATTGAGAATTCGAGCACAACTGCCTCCTAATCTCGA
This sequence comes from Picea engelmannii, assembly GCA_009831015.1. Taxonomy (NCBI): domain Eukaryota; kingdom Viridiplantae; phylum Streptophyta; class Pinopsida; order Pinales; family Pinaceae; genus Picea; species Picea engelmannii. The sequence goes on from ML785331.1 coordinate 742,102, forward strand.
ATGACCTCCCCCTTATTCTCCTCAACGGGATAACAATTGACCCAGAATAGGGAGCGCTCCTCCAAAAGGGGTATCAGAGCGTTGTAGCGCTCCTGGTGTGCCTTGGGAAAGAGCCAGCGCTCTTAAGGTGAGCAGCGCTCCTCCAGAAGGGCCTAAAGGGCATTATAACGCTCCTTGAATCATACTAGAGGAGCACCAACGCTTCTGCAACCATAGTAGGGGAGCGTTCCCTTTCCAAATCAGTGTTTCAGCCTTTCTTTCAGGTGTCGAGAGTTATTTGATTCCAGTAGACCAGTTCTTGATCTTCAAATCAGTCATATGAGGTGTCATAAGTGCCTCCTTAGTTTCGTTATCATGGAATCATGTCTAAACATTGTTTGTGACACTAATGATCAACTTGCGACACTTGCAAAAGTTGCAGAGAAGATGCGACACTTATGACGACTGATAGGGACAATGCGACACTTATCCATCTGAGCAATTTTTACGTGTAACAGAAACATTTAGTCAACAAGAGAGAATATTTGAAGAATAAATAATCTCTTTAAAATCCAACTTGAACAAGAAAAGAGAACATAAGAATTAATGAAGATCCAGATCATGAATAAAGAAGAATATAGTGAAAATCATGAAGAAGAAGTTGTCTCGTTGAGGGTTGAATTTTACAAGCTCAATAATAACTTGAAGAGCTCTCAAGTACTATAAGACATTCTCAACTGTCAAAGGATACCACATGATAAAGCATGTTTTAGATACATTGGTGAGGTTTCATGCAAAGAAGATGAAAAATTCAATCCCAACAAGAGAGTTGAAGAGAGAGGAAGCTCCAAACCATGAGTAAAGAAAGTTGAAGAGAAGTGTTCCAGGTTTCCAGAAAATAAGAATGAAGAGAAGGCTAAGAATTATGCATACATTCTCAAAGGAAGGGATGATGATAAACAAGAGTCAAAGAGGAAGGAATGTAAAATATGTGTATCTCCAAGAATACCTTCTACCTATAGGCATCAAAGAAGATTCATTTCTTGTGAAGGAAACAATAGAAGAGAATATTGTGATCAGGTAAAGCATGAATTCAAAATTACTGCATCACAACGATGATCACTTTCTTCCAAGTATGAAAGTTTATTTCCTAGTCATTGTTTTACTTGTAATAACTTTGGATATAAAGCTGTAAATTGCAAAGCATGTGGAATAAATGTTCTAGAAAGAGATGTTTATGTGCCCCCCTAAAATATTAAATGTTACAAATTCCACAACTATGGACACATAGCTTGTAATTTTAGAAGCATGATGGAGTCTTCCTTGAAGGAAAACATTGATATCATATACAAGAAGGTTTGGAGAATAAAGAAAGAAAAAAAAAGAACGAGTGAATGAAGCACTCCTAGAGATCATACTCAATATAATTATAGAGTTTAAAAATCATGATGAACCTATAGGTAAAGGGGAAGATGTCAATATTCAAAAGGATGATCCTAAAACAGAGCAAGTTTATATATTGTTCTAAGAAATTTGGCTTGGATACTCCCAGTAATGTGAATATTGAAGAGGGGGAGTCTAAGAAACAACTATTACAGATTGGAGAACTGTATTTCAGGCATTCTTAAGTGTTTGCAATATTTTAGGAAGGAAAAATCTAAATGGTCTAACGACATAGGTACATAATGTATCGTGACATATTGGTTGATTAAGGAGTAGTTTTCAAAACAAATCCCCATGCAGATATGAAGAAGCCAGCTGGAAATTACAAGGAATATCATTGGCACACGTTTGAGGTAGAGATTCATAATTATATAGAGGATTTCAAGCATGTATTCAAGAAGGGATACATTCATTACAGATTTGAGAATGTGTTCTTTTTCCAAACTTGTAGAGTTTGATTTGAAGATAGAGCAGACTAGTGGAGATATTTGATTCAAATTGAGAAGAAGGAATATGGTGTGATCAATTGTAGTAGTTTTGGAGATATATTCAAAATAGTAAAGTGACATATGGGTTAGCATTGTGTGTAGTTGGGTAGCAGAGTCATGGACAATTTTTTGACATATGGACAGTGATGAATTCATGATATATTTGGCAGGTCTAGAAGATAATACTTGACATGAGTTAGGACTCAAAAATGTCATATTTTCATCCACCTTTCCCTTCACTATTCCTTACATTTCATCGTCCCATTAACCTTCCCTCATACCATTTTCATAAATACATTTGGGTTTCACATTATTATTTTCCACTTTATTCATCTTAGTATTATAAATGAATTTGTGATTAAAGATTAGAAATTAACATATTTTCATTATATATCAAAGTTGGATGAGTTTGATGATGTGTGCAGTAATATTTGAATATTTCAACAAAGTCAAATTCACCACCTACCTCAAATTCGAATTACATCTTCAAACTTGAAGATTTGAAAGAGAGAAGATCATGGAAGATTTGGTTGGCATATATTATCTAAGATATGTGAGAGATGTGTGGAGGATTTGAAGGGATCATATCTTGTAATAATGGGAAAGTAGTTGAGAGTGGTTGAGATAATAGTGGATATTTCATTATGACACTCATGTATATAAGAGAGTGTTCTCTCTTCATGAGGGGAGGCATATAATTCATAATTTAGTCTTGTAATTAGGAGAAGGAGATTCTTAGCTTTGATTCTTTCATTGTTATTCTTTCATGCTTTGTCATTTGATTCTTGTAATATAATTTGAGATTGATTTATTGTGTGAGCTCACATATGTCTTTTGTCACTCAACTCTTCACATGTTGTATTTATTTCCTAGATTAATTTCATGCTTTCCTAGTTAGTCTTTCAATGCTTTCCTAGATTAATTTCATTTCAGCAATTTAGATTAGATTACTTCTACTTCAGTCCTGCATATATAGTGTGTGTTCTTTGTAATCCTATGAACCTCGGATTGAAAAATTAAATAGTTGGGTAAGTACTACAACGGAATTAAACGACAATATTTCTACCTAACATTTTGGCATCGTTGTCAGGGAAGCACGATGGATTGAAGTTTTCGTGGTCTAGCTGAGAACACAGTGCGGAAATTTTTATGATTTCCATAACCCAAATAACTCCTGAGATGCGGACTCTCCGTAGTCAACTGTCGCGTGAGGTGCGAAAACCATGGTGTTTACGCATGCATGGAAAGCAAATCGTAAATTTTGAAAGTTTATATAGTTTGCATGCGTTGGAACTGCATTGTTGTGTGAGCCAGTGAGTGGACGGGAGAGAGAGATGCGCTTGCATTGAGCCAATCGTATTTTAACTTCGCATGGATTGGGTGAAAGATTCAGTGTGGTTGTTAGAAAGATTTGGTGCAAGTTTTGATAATCATGTAGTTTTTTTTGAAAATCAGATCTAGTGAAAATGAAGCATGCAACATGATTTTGGGTGCAACATCAGGTTGGAGCCCGATCCACCATTCTCAAAAGAGTGGATCGGTTATAGTTTTAAACATTTGCATGCATGGAGTTTTAGTGAGTTATAGTTATAAACATTTGCATGCTAGTTTGGTGGAGCGTGTAAGTTTTGTTTTTTTTGGAGTGATTTGGTGCAAATCATAAGTTTTACATATGTGAGTTTTGGATTATTTGAGAGTGAGGTATAAAGTTTTTTATTAAAGTGGATGTGTATTTAAAAAAAAAAAATAACGAAATTTTTTTTGTTTTAAGAAATTTATATTATTTTGGATATTTTGGATATTAAAGGTGCATGCATAGATGCATGTTATGATTTAAAGGTGGATGCATGCATGCATGATTTAAGTTGAGTACAGAGATAGAGTTGGATCATTCGATCCAAAGGCAGAGCGACGGACTGCTCAACACAAGAGAAAAATTGACAAAAAGTTGCATATCCTTGGTGATTTACTTGCAGAGACCAAATTGCAAAGATGGTGAATCCTCTGGCGGAGACCTACCTTAACGAAGCCAACAAGTTAGATGGATCAAACATCATTAACTGGAAATTCAAGATGCAAATGCTCATGGAAGGCTATGGTGTCTGGAACATTGCGAAGGGAACTGAACTGAAACTTGATGTGGTTGTCGGTGCGACAACAGAACAAATACAAGATTGGGAGAAGCGCGAAAACAAGGCAAAGGTATTGTTGCGCATGTCAGTTAAAGATAGTATAATTCCACATATTAGAGAAGCTACAAATTTCGCTGCAACATGGACAACGCTTAAATCATTGTATGAAACTAGCAACACAAATCACATTTTGTTCCTGAAAACTAAATTGCTAGGCATTAAAATGGATGGAAATGAATCTGTTAGTTCATTTTTGGGTCGTATTAAAGAGGTGAAAGACAAGATAGTAAATATAGGGGAAATTGTTTCCAACACTGACCTGGTCGCTATTACCTTAAATGGTATGCTAGAATATTATCATATGTTCATAACAGGTCTCGCAGCAAGGGAGAAACCTCCAACATTTGAATAACTGATAGGTATTTTGCTACAAGAGGAAGAGAGGTGTGGGAATTTGAAGCCTCAAAATAAAGATTTGGCATTGTGGTAAAATAAGAGATCTGTGAGAGGGAGATCAGGAGAAAGAGGCAGAGGAGGCAATTCATGGCAAAGAGGTGATTCATGGCAAAGAGGCAGTTCATCGCAGAGAAGACAATCTCCAAATCAAGGTATGCAATCTGACAGGAATGAGTCAAAGAGTTGTTTTTATTATGGTCGACCTGGACATATTGTTAAAGAATGTCATAAGAAGAAGAGTGATGAGGCTAGGCATAAACCTAGAACACATTCAGGTCATTATGTAGAAAAATCGTCAAATCGTGATCTTAGATTATTTATTGCTAGTGATGATATTGATGAACCCCCAAATTTTGAATCTTGAGATCTTAGGTTGTTTGTGTCTAACGTTGCTTTATATTCTGAAACAGATGATTCTGATGCCTGGTTTTTGGATTATGGAGCATCAGTACATATGACTTGCAATAAAAATTGGTATGCTAATTTTAAAGAAACACAGAATGGTGCCAGCATATATCTTGGAGATGACTGTGCTCATCAGATCAAGGGATATGGAGACATTCATGTGACATTGTTGAATGGTACAGTTCATCACATTCTCAATGTTGTTTATGTGCCAGGAATAAAGAAAAATTTGATCTTTGTATCCACCATTACAGATCAAAATTTGAAGGTTGAATTCTTCAAGAATTATTGCATAGTGAAGGATCTGTTGGACCAATTTCAAACTACGGGAGTTAGAGTAGGAGGCCTATACAAACTTGATGTTAACATCAAACCACATCATGCATTGACTTCTACAACTATTCCAACAGAGATTCTTTGGCATCAAAGCTATGGCCACATATATCATTTTGATTTATTGTTATTACAGAAGAAGAATATGGTTGAAGGACTTCCCATGTTAGAGAATGAAAAGGTTGTGTGTGATGGATGTGCATTAGAAAATATGCATAGAGATGAGTTCCCCTCTAATCCTGATAAGAAAAAGAGAGATGTGTTAGATCTTGTGCATACTGATGTTTGTGAGCCTATGCAAACTAGGTCTTTACGAGATGCATTTTACTTTCTGTTATTTATTGATGATTGCATGAGATACACATGGGTTTACTTCCTTAGACGAAAAAGTGATGTTTTCGAGTACTTTAAGGAATTCAGAACCATGGTGGAAAAGCAGACAGGAAAATCCATCAAAATCCTCCATTCAGATCAAGGGGGAGAGTATAAATCAGGGGACTTCATCAAATATTGCAAAAATCATGGAATAGTACAACAGTTTACAGTACCTCACACTCCACAGCAGAACGGAGTCGTTGAAAGGAAAAACAGAACTCTGGTAGAGTGTGCACGCAATATGATGAAAGGTAAGAATCTCTCAAATGCATTTTGGGTTGAAGCTATAAATACTGCAGTTTATTTAAAGAATAGAAGTCCAACAAGGTGTCTTGATAATGTTACTCCTTTCGAGACCTTGTATAGTTCCAAACCTGCAGTTCAGAATTTGAAAGTATTTGGGTGTAAGGCTTTTGCTCATATTCCAAAGGAGAATAGGAGGAAACTGGATGTTAAAGCCATTAAATGTATTTTCATTGGGTACTGTTATGAATTTAAAGCATACAAATTGTTTGATCCTACTACTCACAAAGTGTTAGCAAGTAGAGATGTACTTTTCCATGAGTAGGAAGTAGGAAATCATGACAACAACAATCATGAGGAATGGCATAGACTTATTGATGAAGGAGTTAAAGAAGAGTAGCAGTAGCCACCACATCAACATGCATCACCGCAGTGACAGCAGTAGCGATAATAGCAACAACAGCAGCAAGGACTCAGCGATATGGGAAATTCAAGCAGTCACAGTTCACCTAGAGGTGAAGATATATCTTCACAAAGTGGGGAGGAAGATAATCAGTTGAGAAGCTCTTCACGACATATTCGGCTTCCTGAGAGGTATAAAGACTATGCCCAAATGAGTAGCATTTAAAATGTCATAGAACCCATGAGTTTTGATGAAGCTAATGAACATGATGAATGGTGAAATGCAATGGAGGAAGAATATGAATCTATAATGAATTGACTGAATTTCCTAAACATAAGAAGCCCATTGGATGTAAATGGATATACAAACCCAAGTTTAAATCAGATGGTATTATAGATAAGTATAAGGCTAGACTGGTTACAAAGGGGTATTCACAAACAAAAGGAATTGATTATGCTCAAACATTTGCACCAGTGGCTAAATTGAATACTATCAGAATGTTAATTTCTTTAGCTACAAAGTACCATTGGAAGCTACACCAGTTAGATGTTAAATCTGCATTTTTGAATGGTGAGTTAAAGGAAGAGGTTTACCTTAATCAACCTGAAGGGTTTGTGGAAAAGGGGCAAGAACACTTAGTGTGTAAGTTAAAGAAATCATTGTATGGACTAAAACATGCACCTACGTCATGGTATGAGAAGATAGATTCTTTCTTTCTTCAACAGGGTTTTATGAGGAGCAAAAGTGATCCAAATCTATATACCAAATTTGATGAGCAGGGGTATATAGTATTGATTTCCTTATATGTTGATGATTTGATAATTATAGGAAATGCAGAGGAACTAATTGATGAAATCAAGGAGACGTTGTCATAGGTATTTGAAATGAAATATCTTGGTGAGTTACATTACTACCTAGGTCTTGAAGTTTGGAGAAATGCAGGCCAAACTTTTGTTTGTCAAAGTAAGTATATCAAAGAAATACTTAAGAGATTTAAAATGGATCAATGTAAGTCTTCTAGTGTTCCCATGCAGCAAAATGTGAAAATTTCTTGTGATGATGGTTCGAAGGAGGTGAATGGCACTGTGTATAGACATATGGTGGGTAGTTTGAATTATCTCACCACAACCAGACCTAATATTTCATATTTTGTGAGTGTGTTAAGTCAGTTTATGGAGAAACCTCATGAAAGCCATTGGAATGCAGCAAAGGAAGTACTCAGGTATCTAAAATGAACACTTGATTATGGTATTAAATATACTGATGCATCTGATGTTGAGTTGACGGGTTATTCAGATTCTGATTGGGATGGCAATCTGGATGATCAAAGATCAACCACTGGATATGTGTTTGGCATTGGATTCAGGGTTGTTTCATGGAGCAGTAAAAAGCAACCTATTGTATCTTTGTCGTCTACTGAAGCAGAATATAAAGCCTTCTGTGCATCAACTTGTGAAGTTGTTTGGTTAAGAAGACTTCTTCAATATGTTGGAGAAGATCGAAAGGAACTGTTAAGCCCTAATATTGGCTCATTACCACTTAATTGGGGCATATTAGATTAGTAATGTTATTTTATTTATGTCGGCTTTAGGCCATTAGTTGTGATTTAGATTAGTAATGTTATTTTATTTATGTCGGCTTTAGGCC
>ML785331.1:771768-850495 GCA_009831015.1 Picea engelmannii
TGACAAACATGTATGTGGGAAAAGTAGATGTATAACATAAAAGAGGAATAATGAAAAATTAAGGGGATGGATGGTGATTTAATAATGTGAAATTGACATGTAAATGGGAAATGGATACTGGAAGATTAAGGTGATGGGTGATAGTTTAATAATGTAGACAGGGATAAGGAGAGGATAATGGTCTTAGTTTTTTTTTTTTGGAATTTTCTTTATGTTATACTACATAGGTGATGTCATTCTCCCACTAGTTAGGAACTAATTTCTTCTTGTAAAATTTTAAAACTATTAGATTTGCTTTAAATATTACCCTCGTCATTGCCCCAAGAATTTTATGAAGACCAACTATTACTTAGGTGGGTTTTTGTTTAATTTGTTATTTTTATTCTAGGGTCTACTCTTAGGGTTAGACTAAAATTTTACCCTAAAAGTTTTAGACTTAGTACTAGATTCTGAACTGGGCGTCACTGGGTTAGGGAAGTTGTTTAAGAATCTCTTAAGGCGTTATTGTCTTAGGGCTATTTAGGTTTGTTTCCTTCATCCACATCAATGCGATGTGCCATTCAGAACGCACCACGTGCTCCAAGGGTGCCACTCGCCTCGTTCATATCATTTATGCGACATGCCCTTCAGGATGCACCACGTGCTCCAAGGGTGCCACTCGCTTCTTGTGTTTCTTTTGTGCGACGTGCCCTTCAAGATGCACCACGTGCTCCAAGGGTGCCACTCACCAACTGGACTGATTGGTAGACATCTATAACCCCTGGAGTCAACACTCTGCCAGGTGAACTTGTGGGAGACTAAGGGTTCTAAGTAATAAGGCCCCCGCCTTATTGCGCGCCCCTTAGAATCATCGTGAGCGATTGTCGCAGTCTGCCCTCACGGCATCGTGGATCCTCTCGAACTAGGTAATCGTTATCCTATAGTTCGAGCCATGGCGAGAGTGCTAGTATGCGGTGGCAGGGCTGTTGTCCACCCCTCTCCCTCAACCTCTCTGCAAATCGTGTGTGGCCCCTTTACTCCATATGTGAGTCTGGTCGGCAAGCTATCGTCAGCCTGCATCATCAAAAATCATGTCAAAAATGTCAACATCAAATCATCAAATCAATGAAACATCACAATAAATATATCAACCCAAAATCACACTCCCTGACTCAGTCCGGAGTCGAAAGGGCTTCTACCGATGCCTCTGCATCCTCAAGGTCAAAAACCCTGCACACTTAATAAAATAGAGTCAGCAGCACCTGTGTCAATCAAAACTAGTAAAACATCTCGTCGTTTGTCAATCACATCATAATCAAGTATAAATGGTTTAACATCACAAAAGTCCAGATCACTTGCGAGCAAGTGTCCTAAAAAATAAGTTTTCTCAGTGCACTTGAGCGGGATGTTACAGATGGGGGTATATTTCAATGGATTTGGGGGATCATCACTAGTGTGTATAATTGGGAAATTAGAAGGAATGGGGTTTGTAGAGGAAGGTGGGGTGGAAATGGTGTGGGTTGGGGGTGGAAGGGATGATAGAGGAGTTGATCCGGATTTATGAGAGGAACGAACTAAATAACATAATGAATATAATAACACAGAAATACAGAGAACAACAATAGATATCCAGTGAATAATATCTTCTATTGAATAAATGAAATAGGTTAAAACTGTAAAACTGCAGAATTGAAAACAACTTGCTTGAATGGTAGTAGCTATCTTTGAGAAGAGATGTGGTTGCTACATGCATCCTATGAGCATTATGATTACAATGAGGCTCCAAAGGCCTTTTTTAACATTACTCATGAATTCCAAAACCCTATACATCCAAAAACCTAACCCTAGGAGATGAAACACCAAAAGTTATGTGGGCCCCGATGGGTAAGTTGGTACCTCAACTTACTAGGTTGTAAATTTTGCATACGACCTTTGTTTTAGGTGCATGATAATCCATTGGAAAGGTATTTTTGATAAATACACATTACACCGTCAAACTTTAACTCTGTCTATATTTTGACTAAGGAAATCCAAAAAAACATTGTTTAGGGCCCCAAAATGACCCTAGAAGTATAGAAAGATGTGTTGACATGAAAACATTCAAAATAATCTAGTTGGATTAGGTGGGTGGACACTAGCCTCCACCTGGAAGATGTGTAGGGCTTCATAAATCCCTAGAAGTGTAGAACCCACAATTACAAAGAAGTACAAAAGAACATGTTGAACAAAAAACTATCAAGTGGAGCCAATTGGAATAGGTGGGTGGCCACCAATATCCACCTGGATCAGTCCTCCCCCCTTAGGAATAAATGGTATCCATTGTGTTGATTTCCCCCATCAGGTGAGGAAACTTCTGTTGAATTTATCCCCAGGTGAGCCACTTTCCTTGGTGTAGGAACTGCTCTGCCTTGACAACCTGATAAAGATGGACCGACTGCTGTCGAGTGCCCTTGATCTGTGTGTCCACTATATTATCAATTCATGTTCCATGCAGTTGGGGTTGAGCTCTGTTGGTTTCAGTTGTTCTTCAATCTCTGATGTGTCCAATAATGGTGGAAAATATGGTTGAAGGAGGTCCACATTGAACAGCAGGTGCAAGCCAAATAAGGGTGGAGTGTTGAGATCAAAAGCATTGCTACCCACATCCTTGGTGATAGTGTAATTCCCATAGTGAAGTGGGAGGATATTCCAATGTGGCTCTGTAAGGCACTCTTTCTGTAAATGTAACTAGACCTTGTCTCCCACCTGAAACTGGTGTGGTAGCTTGTGTTGATTATGACACTCCTTGTAATTAGCATTGGTTTTCTACAAAATATTGCGGACCTATTGGTCGATGTGATGAATCCACTCAATGAATCTAGTGTCTTTGTCAATCTCAGTTTGAACATGGGAATATTATGCCTTTCTAGTTGCAAGAGGAAGTGCAACATCAATGAGACCCAAGGATTGGAATCCTAGCCCCACCTGAAATGGGCTATGCTCGGTGGAGCTATGGAGAGCCCTAGTGTAACTATGTTGAACATAGGGAAGACTCTCATCCCATGTACATATATTCTTAGAGTTGTACATGCACACGATGTGCAAAATCATCCGATTGACGACCTAAGTTTGGCCATCGGTTTGGGGGTGGAAAGCAGTGGATTTAGTGAGCTTAGTGTCCAACAATGACTAGAGACTCAACCAAAATGTGATAAGGAACCTATTTCCCTAATCATAGATGATGGTCTATGGTATCCCAAAATGGAACCACATGTGTTCGAAGAAGATATTAGCATTATCTGCCACTGTGAGGATGGAAATCTTTGAAAACCAATCAACTACCAAAAATACACAATCATTTCCTTGCTTGGTGGACAGAAGGCCATACATGTAATCCATCGATATGGATTCCCAAGGCATCTTAGGAGTAGGAAGAGGGGTGTATAAGCCTTTCTTCTTGATGATTGGCTTGGAAATGGAATAGGCAATGCAAGATCCGATTTACTTGCTGATGTCATATCGCAGTTTTGTCTAATAAAAATGTTTCAGTAGAATGTCCATAATTTTTTCCATGCCAAAATGTCCTTGTATTCGACTGTAGTGAGCCTCCCAAATCATATTTGCATGCTTTCTTGCAGGAACATAGAGATGGCCCAGATGGCATAACAGTCTGTCCTGAATATGAAAATCAATGACATTCGCGCCTGTACCCAAGAGCTGATAGGTGGTGGCAAAGTTCAGATCTTGTTGATAAAGTTGGGGTCACTAAGATGCCCCATGTCCATAGGAATGGAGCACGATGGTGATTGAATCTATGGGAGGCCGACTAAGGCATTCGGTGACACAATTTGTGATCCTTGTCTTATACTTGATGTTGAAATGAAACTGTTGCAACTAGGTGGACCACTTCTAATGGCGGTCGTTCTACAACTTCCCCTGTGTTTGTATGAACTGTAGGGGCCTATGAATAGTGTGGATGATTGTCTCCTTTCCCAGAATGTAATGTTTCCATTGATGACATGCTTGTACAACGAAATATATTTCCCTGTCATAGGTGGGGTATTTTCGGACAGTATCTGAGAGTGTCTCACTATGGTATGCTACCAGATGATCGTGATGAGTGAGAACTATGCCTACAACATAGTCATATGCATCAATATCAATATCGAATGGTTGTTGTATATTAGGTAAGGAAAGTACTGGAGTTGAGCACAAGAGATGATTTTGATCATCAAACGCGCGTTGTTGTTCCTTCCTCCACACGAAATTTTCCCTGCCACCACCCTTGGTCACTTGGATGAGGGATCATGCAATATGGGAGAATCCCAACACTAACTATCAGTATAAATTGGCCAGTCCCAAGAAGCTTCGAAGCTTGGCTAGTGTGGTCATGGCTGGCTAGTCATGTAAGAATTGGATCTTAGTTGGATCAACATGTACCCCATGCTCATCAACAATGTAGCCCAGGTATTGGACCACGTTCATACCAAAGGAGCATTTTTCCAAGTTGGCATATAGCTTGTGCTGCCACAGATTTCTAAAAACCTATTGAATATGATAAATGTTCTCCTCCCAGGTTATGTTGAATATGAGAATGTCATCCAAATATACCACCACAAAATAGTTGGTGAAGGGTCTCAATACATCATCCATCAACCTCATGAAAGTGGTTGGTGCATTTGTTAATCCAAAGAGCATGACTAGCCATTTGAAGAGACCTTATTTAGATTTGAAAGTTGTCTTCCATACATCAATTGGTTTGATGGGAGCCTATTGGTAGCCATAATTTAGGTCGATCTTTCTAAATAACTTTTCCCCCTTGAATTGGTCAAGAAGGTCATCAATTCTAGGAATTGGGTACCAGTTCCTGATTGTGATTTTGCTTAATTCTCTATAATCAATGCAGAGACACCATGTCCCATATTTCTTTTGTACTAGTACAATAGGGCTCTCACAAGGGGAGGATTTGGGTCTGATGTGCCCCCTTTGAGGAAGTTCTTGGATCTGATGCTTGATTTTTTCATTTTCCTTCAACGAGCGATGACAGAATATTCCATTACACAGAGGTGCACTTGGATTTAGATCAATTGGATTCATGAATTGGAAGTACATCGGTACCTCGGTGGGTGAGGAGAAAATTTATTTGTACTCTTCCATGATTTTTTCCACTTGATTTTGCTACAAACAGAGGCTCTGTGTAGAGGCCACAGATGTGGTGGTGACTTTATGCTTAATTATAGCATGGATCACAAAGAAGACAAACTTCTTGGTCTGTGAAATGACCTTTCCGCATTGCTTAGCAGAGATTAAAGAAATAACGGTAGGCGGAGCTACCTCTGGTATCATGTACAATTGTCTACCCAAAGTAATAATAACACTGTGGGGTCTAGACTCATACACAACACGTCACTTCTATAGGGTATGTGTTATTTTCGGGACCACATTATATTTAGGTGGTTTTTTGGCACATGGTTTCTTTACCGGTGGTTTTCTATTTCCAGTTAAGGAATTAGGGTTTTGGACTAATCCAGGTCATTGGATTAGGGTTTTGGATGTCGCTAGATCCTATATGTATTTTGTATTGTAAATATTATAACATGATGAATAATATAGAATATGTTGGTTTTCTCGGTTTGGGTTTCCAGGGGAAAAATCTATGTGTAATGTTTGTATTTGCTATTGTATCTTTTATGTTCCTTTATTGAATATCTATTTGTAGTAGATATTGTACAAGGTTATAATTTACATTTGGTATCATAGCTTTATTGTCTTCAGGGGGACACCTTTGTGGTCAAGGGTTTGGCTCGGGATTGTGATAAGCCTTGTCACAGTGGGAGATCTATGGGTATTGTTTTTTTCAAGTGAAACTAAATGGAAAGAAATTCGAATATGGAGATCAAGAAGTTTAATGGGAAAAATTTTGAGCTATGGAAGCTCAAGATGGAATATTTTTTGGTGGAAAGAGATCAGTGGATCGTGGTAGATCTAGGTACTGCACCTATAGGAAATTCTGCAGATGAGTGGAAAAAGTAGGATCGAAAGGTAAAGAGCACAATCTGACTATGTCTCTATGATTCAACATTACTGAATGTGTCAGAGGAAGCTACAACCAAGTATTTATGGGAAAAGTTGGGGAAGTTGTATCAGTCTAAGTCCCTGGTAAATAAACTATTCCTGAGAAAGAAGCTGTATAACCTGAGGATGAGAGATGGAGACTCAATGGAAGAGAATTTGAACGCCTTCAATACTGTAGTAAGTTAGTTAGTATATGTTCAGGTTAAAATTTTAGATGAAGATAAATGTATCAGTTTGTTGTGTTCTTTACCAAACTCGTGGGATAGTCTAGTTGTGGACATAGGTAGTAACACAACTTCCTTGAAGTTTGAAGAAGTGGTCTCATCCTTGTTGTTAGAGGAGATGAGATGGAAGAATATGGAAGGACATAACACAGATGCATTATTTGCAAGAGGACGTTCCCAGGAAAGAAACATATCTAATTTCTCAAGTGGGAGATCTAAGTCTAAGGGTAGATCTAAATCTCCCGAAAATTTTGTAAGGGTATGTTGGAGATGTGGAAAAGAAGGGCACAACAAGAAGTAGTGTAGATCCAAAGTTGAGAAAAATAAGGGATCTGAAGAATCTTTTTCTACAGAAGAAAAGATCTCCAAGGAAGAAGGAGGGGATGCGTACTTAGCCTCTTCAAGCACACATGCAAATCATGAGTCATGGTTGGTTGACTCTGGTGCATCCTTTCATATGACTCCCCACAGGGAGTGGTTCTACGAATATGAAAGGTATGATGGAGGTAATATTTTCTTAGGTAATGATTCGACAACAATAATCATAGGAATAGGAAGGGTAAAGTTGAGGCTCATAAATGGAAGGATTAGAACACTGCCTCGTGTTTTTCACATCCCAGGTTTGGCCAGAAATTTGATTTATGTAAGAAAAATGGATGATGTAGGGGTAAAAACAATATTTGAAAAGGAAACATGCAGGATGGTTCGAGGAGCAATGGTGTTGCTGAGGGGAGTTCAGTTTGGAACTCTGTATAAGCAGCAAGGAAGCATTATTAGTGATGGGTGTAACAGTTCCATTGTTCCTGATATTGGAGTTGAAGAAGAAATAACTCCTACAGTCTCTAGAGAAAAGGTTATGTTGTGGCATCAAAGACTGGGACATATCGGAGAGAAGGGTATTTGACTACTACATGGTAAAGGTATGGTTGAAGGTATGTCTAACTACTCTCTGGATTTTGATTTCTGTGAACATTGTCTATATGGGAAGTAGAATCGGGTAATATTCCCCTCTAGTGCAATGAGGGTAGAAGGAATTTTACAGCTAGTTCACAGTGATGTTTTTGGACCTGTGTCAGTCCCATCATTGGGAAAATATGTGTACTATGTCTCATTTATAGATGACTTCTCGAGGAAGACTTGGATATATTTCCTCAGGAAGAAATCTAAAGTCTTTGACCGGTTTAAAGAGTTTAAGGCTCTTGTTGAGAATCAAACAAAGAAAATAATTAAGGAGTTGAGGAAAGATAATGGCAAAGAGTTCTAAGGAAATGAATTTGAAGAATTATGTAAGAATTGCGGTATATAAAGGAAGAAGACTACTCCATATACACCTCGACATAATGGAGTTGCAGAAAGGATGAATAGGACGCTGATGGAAAAATCAAGGTGCATGCTCAGTGGTGTCAGGTTAGGGAAAGAATTCTGGCAGAGGTAGTGGGCACTACATGTTACATGGTCAACATATCACCCTCATCAGCGTTGGAAGACAAGACTCCACAAGATTTATGGACTGGTAAGGAACCTTCTCTCACACATCTCAAGGTTTTTGGCTACAATGCATATGTTCATGTTCCAAAGGAAAACAAGAGTAAGCTGGATAAGAAGGATGAAAAGTGTATCTTTATTGGATATAAAGATGGTCGAAAAGGTTATAAGCTTTGGAACCCAGAAACTAAGAAGGTAGTGTATAGCCGAGATGTGGTATTTAGAGAAATGAAGGATGTTGTTAAACATGAAGCCCTACCAAGTAAGGAAGAACCATAGAAGATAGAGTTTGATTTAAAGGATGATGAATCAGACTCTATAGAAGAACATGAATCAAAAGAAGAATATCCTCATACTCCAGTATTGAGGAGATCGGATCGAGAAAGAAGGATACCGGAAAGGTATAGTCCATCTGATTTCCGCTCAAATTTTTCTTTAACTATTACTGATGATGATCCTAGAACTGTCAGGGAGGCAGTGGATTCATAGGATGGAAATCTCTGGAAAAGGGCCATGGACGGACGAAGAAATGGCATCTCTGGATAAGAATGAGACTTGGGATCTAGTGGAGTTTCCAATTGGAAGAAAGCCCATTGGCAGAAAATGGGTATTTAAAAAGAAATTGAATGCAGAAGGAAAAGTGGAGAAATACAAAGCTCGGTCAGTAGCAAAGGGTTTTCCCAGGTTGAGGGAATTGATTTTGGTGAGATTTTTTATCCTATTGCCAAGTTAACCTCCATAAGATTTATGTTATATGTTGTTGCTGCATTTGATTTTAAAATAGAACAAATGGATATGAATACAACATTCCTACATGGGAATCTGGAAGAAGAAATCTATATGAAGAAACCAGAAGGTTATGTTGTGAAGGGAAAGAAGGAGCTGGTATGCAAGCTGAAAAAGTCCCTGTATGGTTTAAAACAATCACCATGAATGTGGTATAAAAAAATTGATACTTATATGTTGGGACTTGGCTTCACAAGAAGCAAAGAAGATCACTATGTGTATTTTAAATTAATTGGTTATCATTTGATTTATTTGGTCTTATATGTGGATGACATGTTGCTGATAGGAAACAACAAGGATATTATCCAGGATGTGAAAACTCAATTGTCCTCTAAATTTGACATGAAGGATCTCGGTGCTTCAAATTTCATTTTGGTCATGGAAATTAAAAGAGATCAGAAAAGGAGGAAACTTTGGTTAAATCAGAGAAAATATGTCGATACAATATTGCAGAGGTTTAATATGAAGGAATGTAAACCGGTCAAGGTTCCTATTCTTGTTCGTGTAAAGTTATCTGCGGATCAGTGTCCCAAGACACATGAAGAAGAGGAGGACATGTCTCATGTTCCATATGCGAGTGCAGTTGGCAGTTTGATGTATGCAATGGTATGTACTAGACCGAACATTGCACATGCAGTGGGAGTTTTGAGTAGGTATATGTCAAAACCAAGGAAGGAGCATTGGACAAGAGTAAAAAGGGTTTTCAGGTATTTGCATGGCACTTATATCTATGTATTGTGCTACGAAGGAAGACTGGGATTGGACAGAGTGGTGGATATACATGGCTTTGTGGATGCAGACTGGGCTAGAAATTTGGATTGTAGGAGATCTACAAGTGGGTATGTGTTTAACTTGTTTGGAGGAGCAATAAGTTGGATTATCAAAAGACAGGTTGTAGTGGCACTTTCAACTACAGAAGTTGAATACATGGAAGCTACTCATGCAAGTAAGGAAGCATTATGGTTACAAATATTGTGTTTAGGTATTGGGTTGGTACAACAAGCTATAAGGATAGAGTGTGATAGTCAGAGTGCAATTTTTCTGGCTAAGAACCCTGCTTATCATTCAAAGACAAAGAACATTGATGTTCAATATCACTTTGTGAGAGACATGATTGAAGAAAAGAAAGTATCACTGATGAAGGTGGACACTTTGAAGAATGTTGCAGACTCATTAACAAAATCTGTGAGCACTGAGAAGTTCTTTTGGTGTAGAGGATCCATGGGAATTGTTGCCCTAGATTATTCACTATGTAAACCTGTAACCCCCTATATGCAAAGAAAACAACAAGTGGGAGAATGTTGGGTATGTGTTATGTTCTTTGCACGACCGCATTTTCGGGACCGCATTATATTTAGGTGGTTTTTCGGCACATGGTTTCTTTGTCGATGGTTTTCTATTTCTGGTTAATGAATTAGGGTTTTGGACTAATCCAGGTCATTGGGTTAGGTTTATGGATGTCGTTGGCTCCCATATGTATTTTGAATTGTAAACATTGTAACATGATGAGTAATATAGAATATGTTGGTTTTCCCGATTTGGGTTTCCAGGGAAAAAATCTCTGTGTAATGTTTGTATTTGCTATTGTATCTTTTTTGTTCCTTTACTGAATATATGTTTGCAATATACATTGTACAAGGTTAGAATTTAAAACTTCCACAAATATGGTTGTCCTAAAAGAACATCACAAGATTCAACGGGAGAAATATCACACAATACCTCGTCTTTGAAAGGCTTGATTCCATAGGGCAGACAACATTATTAGATAACACATAGATCTCTTCTTTGGTGAAGTCAGGCATTGGTGTAGGGTTGCGAGTGCGGTGTCATCGGCAGGTCCAGCCACTTGACAACCTATGCTAAGATCGGGTTCTTCTGACTACCTCTATCAAAAATGAAATGAAGCAGACCCCCTTTACCTACATCTATGAGTGAAAGAGGAATTCCCCTTCCTCTGGTTCTTCTAGTTCGCTTGGTTGGATTCTAGTGGTAGCGATAGTGGCACTAGGTTCAACATCGATAATATGCTTCCCTCCTTTTGGATTTGATTCAGAGTCACAATCGACCTCTGACTCAAAAAAATTCATCTCAGCCATGAGTGAGTACTTGGAGCGACATTCTTCGGTGTTGTGCCAAGGGATTTTATGTTATTCACACCATTTTCTCGTTTCCTTCTTCGACTTCTCATTACCCTTTTTGTGTTGTTTCTTGGACCAATTTTCCTAAGAGTGGCCATATTTTCTTTGTCCCTTATTTTGTGGGTTGGGACCTCCTTTTCCCTACTTCAGCTGTGAGGAGTTTGTAGATCCAAAATATGGCCTTTTCTTCTTAAATTTCTTCTCAATATTGACAGCATATCTATAAGACGTACCCAATGATGCGATGTCCAAAAACACCATTTTTGTTTGAATGTATCTATGAAAACAGTCAGAGTATTTGAGCACCAGATGTCTCTCAAAGTATTTGATATCTAATTTGGTGTGCAGGGTATGGAAAATATTTGTGAAATATGGTATTGTCTCATCCCTTTCCTGACGCAGGGTGGTCCATCTGGTGTATTGGTCCTTGTAGCTTCCAATAGGGTAGTATTTTTATTTAATGGAATCCCTGAAGGAATCCCATGTGGGGGCAACCAAAAATATTTCAAATTCCTCTATGGCCCTTTTCTCATAGTATGTATCTCACCAATCCTTCACATGGGGGACGACCTTGAGGAGTGCAAAATTAATCTTTTCCCTATCGGAAAAATTCTGGAGCATAAAATACCCTTTGATAAGATTCAACCATTTATCTACAAAATCCACATCTATCAGTCCTTCAAATAATGGAATATCAAAATTTACATGTACCTTGAAGGGGGTTGCATGTCCGCTTGATGAATATGCTTCTCCTATGGGCAGTTGCCGAAGAATCTATGCAAAGTTGTCCATCATTTTGTTCCTTTGCCATGCAAGGGATTCCTTGAGAAATATTTTAAAACAATATCTTGCTTTATCATCTTTCTTTTCATCCCCCATGGGTTGTTGTTGGGTTCGGTATGGCCTATCTTGCAAAGTATCGACTGGTTCGAGTCCCAACTTCTTGTACCTAGATATTGTCGGGAACATGCATGAAGAAAATAAATGAAGAGTAGACCGCTTTGATACCACTGATCCATATTTATGAGCAGAACGAACATATTGAATACAATAACATAGAGACGGAGAACAACAACAAATATCCAATGAACAATATCTTCTATTGAATAAATGAAATAGGTTGAAACTGTAAAACTGCAAAACTGAAAACAACTTGCTCGAATGGTGGTAGCTATCTCTGAGAAGAGATGTGGCTGCTAGGCACATCCTTCTGAGCAAAATGATTATAATGAGGCTCTAGAGGCATTTTTAACATTACTCATGAATTTCAAAACCTAGACATCCCAAAACCTAACCCTAGGAGATGAAACCCCAAAAGTTATGTGGGCCCCGATGGGTAAGTTGGTACCTCAACTTTTTGGGGTCGTAACGTTTGCATATGACCTATATTTTAGGCACGTGATAGCCCGTTGGAAAGGTATTTTTTAGAAATACACATTACACCATCAAACTCTTACTCTGTTTATAGATTGACTGTGGCAAGACAAAAAAAACACTATTTAGGTCCCCAAAATGGCCCTGGAAGTATAGAAAGATGTGATGACATGAAAACATCCAAAATAAGCCAATTGAATTAGGTGGGCGGCCACCAGTCTCCACCTAGAAGATGTGTAGGAATTCAAACAACCCCGGAAGTGTAGAACCCACAATTAAAAATAAGTACAAAAGAATGTGTTGAACAAAAAAATGTCAAGAAGAGCCAGTTGGAATAGGTGGGTGGCCACCAATATCCACCTGGATCAGGAGTGGCCTTGGTGATGATGGGGTTGGCTATAGGATTAGAGGTAGAACCAATACATTTATTCTTTAAAGGAAATACATAAGCCATGACCTCACGAAGTTTCTTACTAGATATCGTTGCATCATTCAGAATGGAACAAAAATGGATTGGGATAGTCTTCCCTGGTAGTTCTTCTTCTTCTCCTTCGTCTAAGTTGGAACATGACCAATACCTTTTCACTCAACTAGTCCCTACATCCAAATTTTGTGTCGAAGATGACCACTGCATGAGACCAGGCATTGTGTAGGATATTCCTGACCTCTTTCATTCGACAGTAACACCTAGCCATG
Source organism: Picea engelmannii (assembly GCA_009831015.1). Lineage (NCBI taxonomy): Eukaryota > Viridiplantae > Streptophyta > Pinopsida > Pinales > Pinaceae > Picea > Picea engelmannii. The sequence continues at coordinate 784,505 of ML785331.1, forward strand.
CAATGACTTCTTTTTCAAACTAAGCCTCGTCTATGTAAAATGGGAGAGAGTTCACATGGAAGAGTGATGGATCAGACTCAAGAGGTTAGAAAAAAATATAGTCACGATTCATTCTGAAACAGATGTTGTGTGTGTGTGTCGATTGAGTAATGATTGTATATACCATTTGGAATGCATTATACATATTTAATCGCTTTGTGGTATTACTGTAATCTCATAACATTGCTAGAACTTGCTTATCCCAACTGTCCCAATTTGTGCAACATACTTTAGTCAACCCCATCTCCAATATTTTATTAAATGCTTCCATTTTTCCATTAGCTTGTGGATGATAGGGAATTATCTTATGATGTTTAATAAAAAATTCTCTTGTTAGGGTCGTGATAGTCTCCATGATAAAATGGGATCCTTGATCACTTGTCAAGCTTTGAAGATAGCCAAACCGAGTAATGATATTCTAAAACATAAATCGTGTTGTTGTGTTTGTAGATAAATATCGAACAACTTCTGCTTCAACTCATCGAGTTAGGTAATTAGTTGCGATAATTATGTATCTTTCCTTGGAATGCTTGGCAAGGGGATTTATCGAATCGATTAAATCAACAACCCATTTTTCAAGGGCTTGTAGTGCTTGGACAATGTGTACAGGTAACTCAGAAAGACGATATGGTTTCCCCATTCTTTGGCATACGTCACAGGCACAAGCATATTCATTAGCATATTTAAACATTGTAGTCCACCCTGACCCTACTTGTAATATCTTCCGGGAAGTTTCCTTTCCGCAAACATGTCCTCCTGTAACTCCACTTTGGCATTCCCATAGAATGTTAGGTCTTTCATGGTCTAGTACACAACACCTCAAGATGTTATCAAATCCTATTTTTTACAATTGGCCCACAATTAGTTGATATTCTACTCCACGAATCACTAGTTTCATTTTCTGAGTTGCGGAATAACCCTCCGACATAGTACCAGTGGTTAAAAATAATGAAATTTCTAATATCAAGAATAGACTCAATACAAAAATTATTTGTATTTGGGAGCTAATCATCTACAACTCGTCCACTTTCTCCCAAAACTAGTCTAGACAAATGATATGGCCCCACATTTAGCTTACTAGGCTTGACAATGACCTCAAAAGAAAATTCCTGAAATAATAACAACCATCTGCAATTTCTACCTTAAAACACAGGTTTGTTAACCAAATACTTCAAAGTAGAGTGATTAGTAAAAAACTTTAAATGACTACCCAAAAAATGATGCATAAAATTTTATAAATCCTAAACCATTTCCGAACCTTCCCTTTTAGTTTTTCATCAAGCCTCCTCATGCACATACCAAGTAGTTGAAATTTGTCCCAAAGAATGAATAAATTGATGCACCCAAAATGGAAAGGCATTTTCGCATCTTCCCATACCTCAATACAACATGCAACATGCTTCTTTGGATCACATGAGTCATCGTATTCTACCAAAGTTTAGGTTTGACTATTTGGTTCATGATCCTTATTCAAATGAGTAACATGTGATGGGGGAATAAAGTGATATTAGATGGCATGATTTTCTTCATCCCAGGAAGACAAAGTACCCTTATGGGTGGCCCACCACCTAGCTGGAGATGACTTTAAGGAAATATCAAGTACATGAAGTCTTTGATTTGGAACAATCTTATCCTCAAAATCAATGAGAAAGATGCCTAAATATGAAGTGCCACATAGACAGGATGTTCTCTAATCTTTGATCCAACCCACCTAGAAGCTATGATAGTCGCATAATGCCTTGAGAAGTTCTCATAATTTCCCTATTACCAATTGTCAAAAGTGATCTTGGAATATTCACCTGCAAACCAAATACTTCACCAACTTATTGATCCATCTGTAGTAGAGTTGATGTAATCTTCCTTCTTCCCTATGGTCAGAGTGTAGAGTTGATCCAAGACATTTGGTTCCACGTTCTCATCGACTAGATCCATATATCGAGGACCTTGGTAAGGGTCTAAATATTGGGTTACTTTCATACCATCCTCTTCAAAGTTCATGATTTCCTTCTTGATATATATAACAATGTAATTTTCATATGCCTAGTCGATACCCAATAGAGAGGGATATGGATCCTTCTCTCCCATTATTTCCTATGACTGTGAAGTCTGCTAATGTTTTAACAAAAACTAATTCCACTTCTACATTCTGTATCCTCCCAACAGGATAGATACATTACCGATTGGCCATGTGAAATTGAATAGGTTAATAAATAAGCTTGGGCTTACCCATGGCTTCCTAAGTTTTCTTTGGTAGTATGTTGACATCGGATCTCAAATATAGCATAACATCGCTAATACAGTAATCGTCAATATGGGAATGTAGTCTAAATTATCTTCCAGATCTCTGCTTCCTCCTCTGTATTGTACCTATATGTCTCTCCAAAAGATGAGCAACAATCGACTCCTTTGGGTTCCCTTTAGCCTCCAAAGTTTCCCTAATCACATTCCAAAACTTTTTAGTGAGTCATTCACCATCCAAAATATGGGAAAAAAGGTTGGAACCATAGTTCAATAATACTTTGTGATGTCACTAGTAAGTTCTTCAGAACTAACAGGTTTTCCATGAATCCTGGTTGGAATTAAACACTTGGCTTTGCAGTTGTCGATATGGAAGGTTTAGACATCCGCCAAAATATTTCTACAACATTCTGGAAGAACTGCTTTTTCCTTAGGGGATAATACTTAGCATCCACTAGTACCACTTTATGAATCTTACTTTGATCAGTATTGTCAATATCATCATCAATCCTTGTCCTTCCTTGAGTAATAATATTAATAATGGGTTCATTTTCTTTAGTGACAAGTCGGGGCTCAAAATTAATCAGAACGGTGCCTTGTTGCCTTCCAAAATCTACCCACTTTGTGATAAACTCATAGAAATCCTCGGTGGCATGGGTGTTATTTCTACAGTGGGTAGACCAAGTTCATCTCAGAAGAGGACAGTCTCTAGTGATATGTCCCTGCTCATCATAGTTATAGTACCAAGTTGGCCTTCTTCCACCAATTCGTACACCTATGAAACCTCCTCCACCTCTGTGTCTACCTCCAAAACTTTACGGATATTTTTCGACCCTAAATGCAGATATGTCCAACCTGTCTGCAAGAGAATTTAAGGTGCGACATTTCTTAGTGGTGTGAGTGGGAGACCCAGAAAATTTGCAGTATACCATATTCATAACAAGTGAATACTTTTGTACGATTGGACAATGTTGAGGGGAGTGACCATGGCTTCAACAAATTTCACAATATTTCCCCCTCTAGCCTGCTTGATTAATTGGGAAAGCATGGTACTACAAAGGGCCATGAAATGGCATTGTAGCGGAAACTTGCACAACCCCTCTCAATGGTCCTACTTGTGGAGGTGCCATCGGGTGTTGATAGGGTCCTGCGCTCTTCAATCTAAGACATTCTATCACTATATGACCTCAGTGTAGTATCCAATACACCCTACTTGCGGTCGACCTTCTCTAGTGAGGGTGAACTCTTGAATATTGTCGGTTAATGCCAAAATATGGCCTTGCAGTTGCACAATATGAGTGTCTTAAATCAGTCTCATAACCCTCAAGTTTCCTAGGTAGCCAACCATTGATTCAATTTTCATCGCCTCTTCTAAGGCTTCCCCTAATGTAGTTATCTTTTGTTGGGTTAATGGTATCTAGTTCAATGATAACAGTCCCTGTATAAACCATTCTCGTTAGTGGTGTTCATGGATTGGGTTTTCCAATTTCCCTATCGCATCTTTAAATATTTGGTTATACTCCAAGGAAGACTCACCATCTCTCTGTTTGATCTCCCATAACATAGAGAGAGACTCTTGTTCTGATTGGGGTAAGAAGAATTTTGTTATGAACCATTTTTTGACTTGAGCAAGAGTGAAATCCTATCCCTAAGGATTCCCTTGTTCAATGGATTTCATATACAATTTTAAAGCATGACCTCTCAAGGTGGCCTGAAACTCGACCAATGTTGTTTGAAATCCTCATCCCCTTTACCCAAAAATTATAGGTATTGGATGAGGGATCCTTCATGTTGAGCTACTATTAGATAACTTGGGGATCCTATCAAAATAAATATTGAAGGTCTTGGTTGTGAAAAAGATAAATTAATCACCACACTACTATTACTACTACTACTTAAACATCCTGGCCTAGATATGTTAGATGCAACAGAACCTATAGAAAGATTAATTGGAGAGATTACCAAATCTGCAGACGGTGTTGGGGGAGTAAGAAACTCAGGGTTGGGTCCTTCATCGACAAACCGAAGTTCTTTGATCCAGATTATTTTTGGAACAAAATGAAAATAGAGATATTACAATGAAATACACATAAATATTGCCAGAAACATAGAAATATAACACTACATGATTTCTATTAATGAAACAAATGTACAGAGACTGTAAAAATACAAAGTGTCGGACTCTCTAGAATGGTGGCATCTTTATCGATGAGAAGAGATGTGACGTCTATGCTCATTTGCAAGAATATGAGTACAATGAGGCTCTGAAGGGCATTTTTACAATAAAATGAATTCCAAAACCATAGACATCCAAAAACCTAACCCTAGGAGATGAAGTGCCAAAAGTCATGTTAGGGACCTAACCCCTCACGTAGGTAGAATAATATATTTCGATGTAATAAAGGTCAATATTAATAAGGCCTAGAAATAAGGAAGAATAATTCGAATGTAAGAAGACCTAATAGAAGCTTCTGCTTCTAGAAGGATCTTCCTCTAGATGGTTCTTTTGATAGACATATTTTGTATAAATAGGAGTCGAGGGTATGAGAACTTTTGTCTTGGATATTATTGTAATAGAGCTCTACTCTGCTAGAGGTTTCCCCCTCGAAGAGGCAAGTGAACACTGCTCTCAGTAATCAAAGTTCTCTTTCTGGTGTTATTCTGGTATCATTTTGGTATTATTGTGGTGTTGTTCTGGTTATATTGTTGTTCATCTGCCATTTCTATAATTTTATTTTTGTTCTACATACTTTTTATATATGGAATATTACAAGTGGTATCAGAGAAATTTCCTTGGCAAAAAATTGTGGGTTAATTTTTTTCAGGGTAGAGACATATTTTGGCATCTTTAAGCTACATATATTCATCGTTACGTGCATAAAACCATGGTTGGGGATTCATACACACGGGAAATACAAGTGGTACTTAAGCGCACATCTATTGGCCACCCTTATAACCCTTGTTGGTACCCCTTCAAGTGGTAGCACATCAGAAAACACCTGTATACGGATCGACCTAGATTTCCTGAAGCCCTCTTTAGATAAATCGATAGGCCACCTAACTGATATAGTACCACCGAGAACAACACTCAGGAAGATACTCTCTAGTACCTAGGTAGTCGGGTAGTACGACTAAGGGCACGGTATAACATCCTTAGTTGGTTCCCTGAGATATTGGGTTGAGTACTATTGTTGGACCCCGCACGTATATTAGAGAGCTACAACATAGGGAAAACCCTTGTTTGTAGAACCCTTGAATACCTAACCTTTGGGGAAGGAAAAAAAATAAAAAATCAAACAAGATCTATTGTCGTGCAATTGTATCTTCTGCATTCAAGTTTCCAAATCACTACACAATTCTTCCTGATTAATCATTTGGGCATTTCATCACTCCAGTATTCTTCAGACCAGAGTATAACTCCATAGGTGTTAAAAAAAATATATATATGGATTTTGTTGCACCATTATTTGATACCTATTCCATTGGATTTATCTCTTCGGCCTTATCACATTCATACCTATCGTTTTTCAAAAAACAAATTAACCCCACTCGCCCCTTTTTGGTTCCCTCGTCCTCATGGCCCATACCCATAGCCAAGACTTGGAAGCTCTCTTCAATACCTTGCAATATAATTTCATAGAGACCCAACAAGAAGTGAGACAACTCAATGCCAATATTACCACCATCAATAAAAACATGCATTCCTCCATCGCTGCCTCAATCGAGGAACTCAAAGAAGACCTCAAACAAGACATTACTACCCATCTTGAATCTGTTGCTTCGATGATCTACACCAAGATGCATATCCCTGCTAATCCCCCTTTATCTGACCCACCTTTACATACCGAAGTTGAAACTTCCTCTCATTCCCATAATTTTCAGCCCCATCACTTTTAGCGTGACCTACTTCTTCTGCATGTGGATGTGACCAAATTTGATGGCTCGGATCCCACTGGTTGGGTAACTCAAATGGAACATTATTTCTCTTTGTATGGCATTATAGATGATTTGTCCAAACTCTGGTATGGTGTTCTCCATCTATATCAAGAACGTTGGCAATGGTGGAAATGGAGAAAAAACTGCCCGTCAAGGGTATGTTGCTTGGACACACTTTGTGGCAGATCTTTATGAACACTTTAACACTAACACCAACCATTTAGGTTGTTTGAAAAAGTTGAAACAATCTGACACAGTGGAAGACTTTATAGTTTCTTTTGAGCAACTGGCTTTTCATACAGAGGGCATGTTTGATGCTTTTTTAAGAGAATTTTTTATCAGTGGCCTCAAGGATGAGATTTGTGCCCTTGTCCTCATGGATTGGAATCGAAGTTGGGTGGAGGCTAATAAAAGAGCTAAGGAATCAAAACAAGTTGTCTCTTCTCAAAACCAGAAACCCTCCTTTATTCCTCACACTAAACTAGTAAATCCCACTCCTCTTTCTACTCCACTAAAGATCAAAAAATTAACCAGGGCCGAAATGGTTGAATGCCAACTCAAAGGCCTTTGTTATAATTTTGATGACAAATATTTTCCGTCACACAAGTGTAAGGAACAAAATCTTTTTATGGCCATCTCGGAGCATGTTTTGGAAAAGGATGTTGAAGCTCCCCTTGTGTCTGTGTCACCTAAACCCACTGACATAATCCCTCCCTCAGACCCTCCCGAAGTAGTTTCCCTAAATGCTGTCACTGGCTTCTCTACTCCCCAAACCCTCAAACTAATTGGCTACATCAAGCATAGGAAGGTCATCATTCTTGTTGATAGCGAAAGCACCCATAATTTTATTCATCGCTGCATTTCCTAAGAAACTAATTGTTATATTTGTCTATTCAATAATTTCCAAATCATGATTGTTAATGGGGGGTCCATGAAATGTGGAGGGCATTGTGAAAATGTGTGTCTCCAAATTGGTGACTAGCACCTGAAATCTCATATGTTTTCTATCAACATGGGCGGTTGTGACATTGTGTTGGGTGCAAACTGGCTAAGGACTTTGGGTCCCATTCTCATGGATTTTAAGAAATTTACCATGCAATTCGACCAGGAGGGCCAACAATATAAGTTCCAAGGCATCACCATCAGTTCCCGTTAGATCATTAGTTCCCATCGCATGGAAACTATTCTCAAAAAAGGTCATTATGGCGTTATTTATCAACTCCATTCAACATATAAGCAACTGAGACACCCTCTGTGTCGCAGAACCTCCAATCCATCCTCTATAAATATCAAGTGATTTTTTCCACTCCCTAGGGACTCCCTCCTTCTCGTGGTTTTCATGATCATTCCATTCCCCTTGTCCCAGAAATCCTTCCTCCCAATATCCATCCCTATCGTCGCCCCTTCTCCCAAAAAAATGAAATTGAGAAAATGGTTCAAGAACTGCTTAACATTGGTGTTATCCACCCTAGTATGAGCCCCTACTCTTCTCCTTTGTTCATGGTCCTTAAGAAAGAAGTTTATTGGTGCATGTGTCCTTACTTCTGTGCCCTCAAAAAACTCACCATTAAAGACAAATTTCCCATTCCTGTCATTGATGACCTCTTGGATGAATTGAGTGGTGCCTAGTTCTTTACTAAACTTGTTCTTCGTTTTGGCTACCACCAGATCCATATGAAAGAGGAAAACATTCCTAAGACTTCCTTTAGAACTCATGAGGGCCACTATGAGTTTTTGGTCATGCCCTTTGTCTTGTGTAATGCTCCCTCCAATTTCCAAATCCTCATGAATCATGTCTTCCGTCCTTTTCTCTGTCATTTTGTCTTAGTTTTCTTTGATGATATCCTCATCTATAGAAAAAACTGGACAAACCATCTTGCTCATGTGGATCTATTTCTCCATCTACTCTCTCAGCACCAACTTTTCCTGAAACAATCTAAATGTGCTTTTGGCACCTCAGAACTCGAGTACTTGGGTGATCTTGTTGGCAAGTTCAGTGTTGGGGTGGATCCTAAAAAGATTGAAGCTATGAAATACTAGCCTCACCCAAAGACTCTCAAAATCTTGCATGGATTTCTGGGCTTAACAGGTTATTATCGCAAGTTTGTTAAGAATTATGGAAATATTGTGACACCTCTCACTGCACTCCTTAAAAATAATTATTTCACTTGGAATCCAGCAGCTGCTTAGGATTTTCAAACATTGAAGATGGCCATGTGCACCACTTCAGTCCTGGCCCTTCCTGATTTCACAAAGACCTTTGTCCTAGAATGTGATGCTACAGGGAAAGGAATTGGCGCTATCCTTATGCAAGAGGGTCGGCCTTTGGCCTTTACCAACAAACAACTATCTGAACAAAATTTGGGCAAATCAATCTATGAAAAGGAAATGTTTGTTATTCTGCATGTCGTTGATCTTTGGCACCCTTATCTATTGGGGAAACGCTTCCAAATTAAGACTGGTCATCAAAGCCTCAAGTATTTTTTGGAAAAACGCATTTCCTCCCCAGAGAAACAAAAATGGGTGACTAAGCTCTTTGGATATGATTATGAGATAATTTACAAGAAAGGAAAAGACAATGTGATTGCAAATGCACTTTCCCGAAAATATGAAGATGAAGGGTCCCTTTTCTCTCTCTCCTTCATTGTACCAGAATGGCTCCAAGTCATTCTCCAGGAATGGCTACATGATCCCAAAATTTCGCATCTGATACAACAATTGCAGTCCAATTCTCCAGTTTCCCTAGGGTACTCTTAACTCCATGATGAGCTTCGATACAAAGGCCATTTGTATTTAAGTAAACAATCAAAACTTAAATCCACGGTACTTTCTAAACTTCATTCTACACCCATAGTTGGGCACTTCGGGTTTACCAAAACCTATGACAAGGTCAAACGTTATTTTTTCTGGGATGGTATGAAACAGGACGTTCATAATTTTGTGGTTGAATGTGATGTGTGTCAACACAACAACGGAGAAATAGTCAAATCTCCTGGCATACTACAACCGCTTCTGATTCCACCTGCTATTTGGCGGGATATCTCTATGCATTTTATTGTAGGCTTACCTAAATCGGGCAATAAATCAGTCATCATGGTGGTAGTTGATCATCTTTCCAAGTATGCTCATTTATTTGTTCTTCAACACCCATTTGAAGCATCCACTATGGCTCAACTTTTCAAGTATCAGGTCTTCAAGCTTCATGGCATGCCGCATTCTATTGTTTTTTATCGCAACCCAACTTTCACCAGCAATTTTTGGCAAGAACTATTCAAGCTACAAGGCACCCAATTACATCTCAGCACAACTTATATCCCCAGACTGATGGTCAAACTAAAGTTTTCAACAAGTGTTTGGAAACATATTTGAGGTGTTTTTCCTCAGAAAAGGAAAATCAGTGGGCTCAATGGTTACCACTAGATGAATTGTGGTACAACACTTCATACCATACAACTGCCCACATGAATCCTTTTGATGTGGTATATGGAAAAAATACACCTTTAGTTTTTTCATATTTTCGAAGTGTATCGAAGGTCCAGGCGGTTGACCAAATGCTTACAGTTCGAGAGGATATTCTCTGTACCCTCAAAGAGAATTTGGTCATGGCCCAGAACAATATGAAGCAACAAGAATATCAAGGTCACTCTGAATGTCAATTTGCAGAAGGGGATCAGGTGTTTCTTCGACTGCAACCTTACAAGCAAAATTCCCTCAAGGCTAACCATTGTTAGAAATTGGCACCCAAATTTTATGGTCCTTATACCATTCTCAAGCGGTTGGGATAGGTGGCCTATCAGTTAGCTTTGTCTATTCATTCTAAGCTACATCCTGTTTTTAATGTTTTCGGCTTAAAGAAGGTGATTAGAACTAAGTGCCAAACTCAAACCAACCTTCCCGAGTTGGACAAAGAAGGCTCCATTTGGCTACAACCACAAGCAGGTTTGGACCAATGTGAGTGTTACCTGCATTAGCGAACCATCAAGGAAGTGTTAGTCCAGTGGAAAGATACAACCCCAATTGATGCCACTTGGGAACCAACTACCATTATGCAACAATTTCCACATCTCAAGCCTTGAGGACAAGGTTGTTTTTAAGGGGGAGGACATGTTAGGGACATAACCCCTCACGAAGGTAGAATAATATATTCTGATGTAATAAAGGTAAATATTAATAAGGCCTAGCAATAAGGAAGAATAAGTCGAATGTAAGAATACCTAATAGAAGATTTCACTTCTAGAATGATCTTCCTTTAGATGGTTCTTTTGATAGACATATTTAGTATAAAAAGGAGTCAAGGGTATGAGAAATTTTTTCTTGGATATTATTGTAATAGAGCTCTACTCTGCTATAGGTTTCCCCCTTGAAGAGGCAAGTGAACATTTCTCTCAGTAATCAAAGTGTTCTTTCTAGTGTTATTTTGGTATCATTTTGGTATTATTATGGTGTTGTTCTGGTTATATTGTTGTTTATCTGCCATTTCTATCATTTTATTTATGTTCTGCATACTTTTTTATATCTGGAATAGTACAAGTCATGTGGGCCCCGTTGGGGTAAGTTAGTACATCAACTTCTTGGGGTCGTAAATTTTGCATACGATCTCCGTTTTAGGCGTGTGATAACCCGTTCGAAAGGTATTTTCGAGAACTACACATTATATTACCAAACTTTGACTTTGTTAATAATTTTACTATGGAAAGCGCAAAATTTTTTGTTTAGGGCCTCAAAATGGCTTCACAAGTACAAAAAGATGTACTTAGATGAAAACTACCAAAATAGGTCAGTTGGACTAGATGGGCGACCACCAATATCCACCTAGATGTTGTGTAGGGATTCAAAACAACCTCAAAAGTGCAGAACCCATAATTAAAAAGAAGTGTCCCCATTATAAAGAAATGTGTTGAATTGAAAAATGTCAAGATAAGCCAATAGGAATTTGGAACAGGTGGGTGGCCACCAATATCCACTTTGATCAATCCGCCCCACTAGGAAGAAATGGTATCCATTGCATTGAGTGCCTAGGGAAGAGGGGAAATCATTTGTTGAATCTAAATCTTGGTGAGTTGCATGACTTGCTGAAGAAGTTATGTTGCTTGGTCTGTGGAAGGTTGTCACGAACCTATTGCTAGCAGGGTTGAATCTGCTCCACCAATATGTTGTCTCTGGGCTTGATGGGGCGTTTTTTAGGCACCATCATAGGTGAAGAAAAAATATCTTCTTTCTCTTCTGCAATCTGCTTCTGTTGGATAGAAGGTGTTGAGGCTGTAGTGGTTGTAGTGGCCTTCTATGCATCCTTTGAACATATTTTGAAGAGGTTGAACTTTATAGTATGAGATATTACCTTGCGGCACTATTTTGGTGGAACAATATTTAAAACTACCTCTTGTATCATGTAGAGATGACCCCCTAGAGTAATAATCAAACTACGAGGTCGAGACTCATAAACAAAATGATGTTTCCACATATATTGTTGGCCCAAAACAACATCACAAACATCAAGAGGGGAAACATCACATACTACCTCATCCTTGAAGGTTTGGATTCCATAGGACATGCGACATTATTGGCTAAAATAGAGATATCATCCCTGGCGAAGCCACCCGATGTTGTATTGTTGTGGGTGTGGTGTTGTCAACAACCCCAACTATTTGACGACCTCACTTGAGATGAGGTTCTTCTGGCTTCCGCTATCAACAATTAAATGCAACGAGGTCCCCTTCACCCACATCTATGAATGGAGGAGGTGATCCCCCTCTTCAGGATCTGTTGGTTCTTCTGGTTGACTTGTTGCAGTCGCGACAGTAGAAATGGGGTTTGCATAGATGATTTGTCTTTTTTCATTATTTTCTGGATCAAATTCTAAATCAGGGTTCATCTCCTTGTCTTTTATCTCAGCCACCAATGACGTTTTTGAGCAACGTTCATTGGTGTTGTTCTAGGGGATTTTGTGGAAGTCGCACCACTTCTCATTTTCATTCTTTGTCTTTCCCTTACCCTTCTTTTCTTGTGTCTTGGACTGGTTTTCAGGAGGTTGTTGGTTAGGACTGTATGTATCATACTATTATTGTTGCATATTTTCATACCCGAACTCCCGTTTGTTCTAGTGCCCAAATTTATGCTTGATTTTGACATCATATCAATAGAAACTCCCAGTGATGAGATGTTTAGGAAATCCATTTTGGTTTGGATGTGCCTATGTAGAGCCCCATGGTATTTCAAAACCATATGTCACTCGAAGTCTTTTATACCCATCTTGGTACACAAGGTATGGAACATATTTTTGAACTCTAGCACTATTTGTCTCTTCTCTTGCCACAGTATGGTCCATGTCATGTACTGGTCTTCATAGTTATCAATAGGGTAATATTGTTCCTTGACTGTATCCACAAAAAAATCCCAAGTGTGCTCAGCCCCATATATTCCAGATTCCACTATGGAATTTTTCTCCCAGTAAGTTTCCCACCAATGTTTGAAATGGGGGAGAGCCTTGAGGAGTGTGAAGATGATCTTCTCCCTGTCAGGAAAATTGTGAACAGATAAATAACCTTCTAGTAGATTTAACCATTTTTCTAAGACATCCGCATCTATCTGACCTTCAGATATGGGAATATCAAAGTTAACTTGTACCTTGAGGGGGAAGTTCCTCCAAAGTGGTCACTTGATGAAGATGAACCTATTGTTATCAGAAGGCGTTTAAGGATGTGGGAAAAATTCTCCATCATTTCGTCTCTCTATCGTGCGAGATCTTACTCAAGCAATAGGTTAATCAAATCCTATGCTCCATCATTTTTATTTTATTTCACCATGGAGGGTTTCTTGGGTGTGCAAGAGATATTTTCCTCAAGAGAGGCAAGCTCGAGACCCAACTTCCTATACTCGTACCCTGTTAGGAACATGCACTGAAAAATGATCAAGAGCAACCTGCGCTGATACCATTGATCTAGATTATTTTCAGAATGAAATGAAAGCAGAGATATTAAAATGAAATACACATAAATATTGCCAGAAATAGAGAAATACAACAATACATGATTTCTATTTATGAAACAAATGTACATAGACTATAAAAATATAGAGTGTTAGACTCGATAGAATAATGGAATATTTATTTCTAAGAAGAGATGTGCCAACTATGCTCATTCGCAAGAAGGTGAGTACAATGAGGCTCTGAAGGCCTTTTTTACAATAAACATGAATTCTAAAACCCTAGACATCCAAAAAGCTAACCCTAGGAGATGAAGCACCAAAAGTCATGTGGGCCCCATTGGGGTAAGTTAGTAAATCAAATTCTCGGGGTCATAACGTTTGCATACGATCTCCATTTTAGGCATGTGATAGCCCGTTGGAAACGTGTTTTTGAGAAATACACATTATGTTGTCAAACTCTGACTTTTTCAATAGTTTTACTATGGCAAGACCAAAAAATGTTTTTTAGGGCCTCAAAACATCCTTAGAAGTACAAAAATATGTACTCATATGAAAACTGCCAAAATGGGCCAGTTGGACTATATGAGCGACCACCAATATCCACTTGGATGTTGTGTAGGGCTTCGAGACAGCCTCAGAAGTGCATAACCCATAATTACAAAGAAACGTGTTGAACTAAAAAATGTCAAGGTGAGCCAGTTGGAATTTGGAACTGGTGGGTGGATACCAATATCCACTCTGATCATTCTTTAATCTGCGGGGTCACGTGATATTGTAAGATCCCTTCTAATTCATAGTGTAGTCATGTAAATTTTGGCATTATGAGCTCTAATTCTCTCATAACTCCTTATGAGGTCTCGACTGATCCACCTGCTTCAGATATGACACCTATTCTCCCTACTTCGTCTGGTTCCCCTAAGGTTCTTGCCTCTTGTTTTCTTCCTGCAAAAACTTCACTACTCTCAACAAATATTTCCTTCAACCATTGGTTGGCCAACCTTCCACATATTTTCAACTCTCACAACCTTTCTAATTCATTACGTCGATTACCATCATAGCCCACATCTCCTTCTGCGATGGATCAGATCTCTTCCTAACCTTTCTCATCTGAGTCCACTGCCTATTTTTGGTAGTCACGTCCCTCCTCAGAGATCGTTCATTTCTTGCAGTTTTCTCTCATCGACCCCCCACCGCCAGAAAATCCTTCTTTATCGGCTCATGACCCTGCCTCAAGCCACACCCCTCGGGTGCAAGGGTTTACACTTCCATCTCCACTGGAACAGGTAAAATCCCCTCTCCCAAAAGAAAATTTTTAATCCAAAGAGATATTTCCCTCAACAGTATTCCTCGGGCTCCTTCTTTGAATATGGCTACTGATTTTGAAAAAGAATGATGAATCTCAATGACAAATTCAATGATATAACCTTCCAAGGTGATTTGTGCCTAGAAATACACCACTCTAGAAATTGGATGCTCTATCTAGTGAAGGGTTTCTAAACACTCAACGGTCCAGTCATAGGTTCTCTTGACTCAATCTTTGAATTCTTGTGCCTTTTGTAACTATCGAGCCACTGAAATACATCTTCTCGGAATCAAATCTAGAAGATATTGTATTAGTTGCTTGTTGGTTCCGAGTAAAAGACAACACTTTTCACAATCCTCACACTTTTGTGTTGTAGCTCATGTTCTTTCAGAATAAATTCATCACACCTTCTTTCCCACCAATTCTCAATGTCAAAATTAAAGATGTGATGTGACATCTTCTAAAACTGACTAGACAGCTTCATGTCCTTGCAACAGAACCATTTTTTGGTGCCAATTGTAGTCTAGTTGGTTAGGATACTCGACTCTCACCCGAGAGACTCAGGTTCAAGTCCCGGAAATGAAACCATTTTTCGATGCATAATTGGAGACCGGGGTTCTCGGAGGTTACCAACAAAGATACTATTGTAATCTAGTAGTGTTAGCATATTAAACCTTCGAAAAGGGAAGGAGGTCTCACTCAAGGTGCAACTGAGACTTGTGTGTGATAAAGTGAGTCAGTGAGGATGCCTCACTAGATCTAACGCAATACAATACAGATTCATACTTGAATGCAAAAATATTATATCATTAGAACTCTAAACATGTATGTGCATTTGATAATCCATTTTATGCAACATAAAT
This sequence comes from Picea engelmannii, assembly GCA_009831015.1. Taxonomy (NCBI): domain Eukaryota; kingdom Viridiplantae; phylum Streptophyta; class Pinopsida; order Pinales; family Pinaceae; genus Picea; species Picea engelmannii. The sequence continues at coordinate 799,808 of ML785331.1, forward strand.
ATAAGTGCATACATCACAAGAGCTTGTAGACAATATCACAACTATAAATTACATAAAGAAGGAAATATTGTGAATCACAGAGATCAAATATTCATACACATAATGACAAATTTGGTGCCCAAATAATCCTTCATGTTATTATCATATCACAACCCAACATACATAGAGTGTCTCTTCCACATCATGACTTATACAACATAATCAACAATTAGATACCCACCATGGACTCTTAGACTTTTGTGCAAACACATTTAATTCCCCATAATTCATTACAATAGCTTATCGTAGCATAATCAATGAAAATAATGGAAATATCTTGATGACCAAAGAAGAACGACAAGGAATATAGCAACAGTCGTATATATTTCTCGATAATAGAACAATATATTAGAATTAACTCGTCGAATTAACAATTATGCAACCCTTTCCCATTACATATTCCCATATTTATGTCTTTTCCTCAAGTGTTTCTTGATTTCTTGAGTCCTATATTATATTTTCTTGATTTCACTTTCTCTCTGCATCCATTTGAGTCTTCTAGATCTTTCTACTTGCTGGTCCAACTGGCGCATGAATTGTTTATACTGTTGGTGCACCTGAATTTAGCTTTCTGCTCATCATAGATACTTTATGTCGCTTCTAGCCTTCTGTTGCATTGCTATGATTTTTCGTAAAATGGAACATCCTCCTAAATGAAGGGCCCAATAAGCCCTAACCACAATATTTGACTCGTCCAAAGTCAACCTTCCACTGTTTTGTTGTGGTCTCCTTCAAACGAAGGGCCCAACAAGGGTTACAAGGGTGTCCAATTAGGTGAAATCCCTTGTATTTCTTATGTGTATTCTTCCTTATATGGAAGGATCTAGGGATATCTCAGAAGTTTTAGAAGTGTCCCAAGAGGCTCAAAATGGCCTCGACAAATTTGAAAGGGACAAAATTCAAAATCCCCAAAGCTTAGAAAAATCGACATCATCACGAAGAGCACTTCGCAATATTTCCAACGGCGTAAACAATTCGTCAAATGGAGTTACAAATCGAAATATATTCGAGTCAAAGTTTTGGTCAACCTAGCCCAGTTAGTAGGGATGATTCAACATCTGTACTGCTAACGTCAACATCAGTACGGATGACGTCTTCATCCGTACAGTGTATGTGGCACACACAGAGGACAACACGTGTCATGTTGAAATTAGCATGGTGATGTGGCAGCACCAGAGGCTGCCGTGTGTCACTCATTTTCGGCATTTCTAGGTCAACATGTGGACCAATGAGGAGGTTCCACGTGGAAGTCCATATAACCACGTGCCAGAACATACAGGATGTGGCAGACACATGGAAATTCGTACAAGACATGGCAGGTGACATGGAAAGCACAGTGGCAGTGACATCAACATGATTATGTGGCCCAATGAACGCGTGCGACATGGCATGCTGATTTGGAACTTTGGGGTGCCAAATGGGTCAGTGGAAATATGACATGTGGTAGGTGATTCCACTTGGCACTACCTAAGAGAAACCACATGGTCCTATCATAGGCTGACACATGGGCTAATAGCAAGGCAACACATGGCAGAGACAGATAGGCAATGACTGTAATAGGTTTAGCCAATGGTCAGTCACCACGTGGCCTAGTCAGGGGACACCACGTGGTAGTGGGAAAATTCCCAATGAGGGCCCGTACCCAAATTTTCAAAAATAAAAAGAGGCCCACCAAATCTGGCGAAGGTCCCGCCAAATATGGTGGTTGACCCTCTGTATCATCCAACTCCAACAAATCTAAATAAGACTCCAAACTTGGCAGTGGTTTCAAACCATATATATATGTTGTTATAAATAGAAGCTTAAAAGGGGAGGCCCGTGGGCTCAACCCCAGGACCTCCCCCAACCAAATGCCTTACATAGCATCCACCAACCATTGAGCCAAATGGCTCCGTTGGGTAGCCTGCCCAACATTAACCTTAAAGGTTGAGTTTTCCCATGGATGGGGGGAGATGCATGCCCAGCCCATACGAATCCGTACCAGGCATGAATTCCAATGCAGAGTACAGTGTATTAATTGCATAGCTTTGCATGCAGATCAAGGCAAAGGTCCAAATAAGGATTGAAGGTGAGAGTATCTGATAGAGACGATTTGATAGACGTCTTTTGGTAATTCAATGACATGAGTCCAATGGAAAATTTTGTTTCAGCATCAGAGACTCTGATCAGTAGGCTAAATTATGAAGAAACCAATGTAATAATGCTTTTCATTATGTTGTTTTGTCATTAAATTTTGCAGCATAGTATGCTTGATACAGGTCTGAAGGAGCATGGAGAGGCTGTAGCAGGACAACAAGACTAACGTATTCCTTCTATTTCTTCTTTTCTTATCTTCTTGCACATAAACAGTTTAGCTATATGTGACAAAGAATTTATGGCACTTGGATGATAAGTGGCCAATGAAGCAGTCAAGAATCTCGTAGTTTTGGGATCTTTGTATTGGGCTGAATCTATGCTTGGATTTGAGCAGCAGATCTAAGTCATTATATGGTTCCATAATGATGGGGGGCATTTATTATTCTTCCTCTTTTTCTGTATTGAATATGTGGGAATGATGTCCATATCAATATCATGGATGCCTCATGAGCATGAGAACTTGTGAAGCTTGTAAACATTTCTGATCACATTCCAATCTCTTGTTGTCATCACCAAAAAGGGACTTTGGCCTTACAAATTGTAAATGAGAGACATCATTACAATGAGGAGAATAAAGAGGTCAAGCTTTGGAGCATGACCCGGAGACGTAGCCCACATCAGGTGAAATCTGTTATCAAGGGAAGTGTCATATCTATTATGTGTATTATGTTCTTATGTTTCTTTTCCATGAATTTCCATACATATAATATTAAATGAAAGCATGACATATAACACATAAGGAAGCTAAAGAGGCTTTTATTCACTTTCGATTCAAGCCTATAAAGACTTCAAATATACCTTTAATTGCAATCCATTCAAGTAAAACGATCTATAACTAACCCTTTGGAGGAGTGACATGATCAAACAGTTATTGGAAACTAATTGACCCTCGGGTTTGGATCACTTCCCCTACCACAAATTTACCCCCTAATCAACACACCATTATGTTATTTATAGACGTCGAAATATGTACCTAGCCTAAAAAAATTCTCTAAAATTATCAGCTTAGGAAAATGATTTGATACCATTTGCGGGGTTCTTTTATGTTCAAAATAGAATATTCAAAGTAGAAATAATAGAATATACCAATATTTATAGTAGACATAATAGATTATAATAGAAATAGGTAATTGTAGAAGAACTGGAATACCAAAAATAGAAATATTTTGTTGATGAAAGGAATGTTCACTTTTCTCTTTGAGGGGGTAACCTCTAGATGAGTAGAGATCCAATTATAATATGCTTCACAAGACATGATATTACCTTGCTTCTACTTTACTACACAGTTTTCTATCTAACATCCTAAGAACTTTATAGTGAAGGAACTTTCTAGTAACTGGAACCTTCTAGTAAGCCTTCTTACAATTATCACTTTCACACTATATCTGCTACATGGGCCTTATTTAATAGACATGGCCTCAATACATACCAACCTATATGTTTACTTATGGGGTTTGGGTAGGACCCTAACAAAAAATATATGTTTAAGCGTATAAATTATGTGTTTTATCCTTATAAATCACATGTTCAAATATGAAGGGGTAGGCTAAATTGACTTTAATGCACATCCCTTGTCCCATGTTAAACAACTTACAGGTATCAACATCAATAAAATTGGTGATGTCAAATTATAAGATGTTGGTACAATTTTGATTAAATACCACCTAATTCAATACTCAATGAAGCTAGTTGAGTTTGAATTGAATATAAATATATTTTGAGTTGAAACAATATAATATGTTTTTTGTCATGGTTGACATTAAGCTAGGAAATATGTCAGATAATATTTGCAATTCATGATGTAAAGAATTATATTGTACATGGTATCAAGCATGGTGTTGTGAAGTATGGATGACACATCCATGTATACTACAAAATTGAATTCAACATGAAAAATCCTATTTAACATGATAAATCGTGATAAAATGAATCTATTACTAAGACTCAATTACATATACGTAATAAATATTGCTAAATTATATTCACATAGTCGTTGACTTGTCATATGTATTTATCCATAAACTATATTAGTAGTTTTGTTAGTAATTTATATATACACTTAAACTACAATACAATTGCTCAAATTTGTTAGTATTTATCTTTAAAAAATGTTGTGACTAACGTTTTTTGTCATGTAGTCACAAATTAGCAATTTTGTACTTGTGACAAGATAGATCAACTTGTGGGAGGCATAAATTTCTTATACAAACTCCAATTGAGATGATCTTTGTACCATTGGAAAGCTCTCAATGTTTATAATAGCATGGAGAGACCGACACCTTGTTCATAAAGGTTTGACCCCAAAATATTCCATCTAATGCCTCAAATGGACTCTGTAATTTTTTGGACCCAAAATCACCAAAATGGGACTTGCCCCTAAGATGGACCCTACAAGCCAATAGATCTAATTTTTCCACCTAAAAAGTACCAAAATAGATGGAAAATTATGTAGTGATCCATTTCAAATCACTTGCAATTATAGGTACCTCACAGTTATTTAATGTTAGTGGAGATTTTATAGAAATCCTTCATCATTGTTCAAGTAATATGTATATATTGATAGTTTTAGTTGGGAAGGCATAACTCTTTGTGTCATTTTAGTGTTTGGCCCCTTATTTATCCCATAATCACTGAGATGTATGGTGTTTGTAGTATACTCGAGCATGTATGTTAAAGTGATATGACACAAGATGTAGGTGTCATTGTCCTTGACCTAGTGTGCTCCATGATCCATAAGGATTCATCTCAAGAATTGTATGACCATATGCATGTAGGTAAATATTGGTAATTAAAGTTTTGAGTATTTTTTGTAGGTAATTTAAGACTTTGATGTCAAATTTGTTTTAGAAGTAAATGAAATCAATGTATTATTTCATAGTGAATGTGATCTTACCATTATTTAGTTTGCACCTATCTTTTGAATGTTGGTTCTACTTCNAGGTTGTTGGTTCACTAACCTCTATCCCATGTCCCAGCAATGCCCAATCAAGGTCCCTTGGATTCACTAATATAGCACAAATATCGATAGGGCATCTCTATTATGTCATTGGGATGTCAATCAGATGTTACACAAGTGTCCCACTTCCATCCAATAGATGTTCAAGCTACATCAACAATGTTAGGGGACGTCGGTTAAGCATCAGTGAACCAACACCAACAAGCATATATGAAGCACATGTGGCATCAATAAGAATGCTAAAGAAGATACCTCATGGCACTTTTATTTCATGTAAGGGCATCAATAAAGAATCTAATGGACAATTCCTTCATGCATATGTCAAGAAAGCAATGAAATCTTCTCCATGTTAAAAAAAATTAGTTAATTATGATGTTTTTTTGAAAAAAAAAATAGTTTCAATCCAATGCAAAATTTATACCCAACTCTAGTAGTGATTTGTGACTATTGGTACATGAGAAAATTATGTCTCTTTTTTGTTGCAGGGAAAATGATCAGATCATTAACATATTTATGAATCCATTGACATAAGCTAGGTATGTAAAACTTCAATCTATATTTCAAGGGATTCGTGAAGTTGAAATTAGGGTACGTGTACAAAAATAATTCCACTTAAATATTTAGAGAGTTGTGTTAGTTTAGGGGGTGTTGGAATAGTGCCTTCATCCCATCTCTGAATCCTTTGGAGTTGATCCAAGTAACCATGGCTGACAATTGAAGGTCCACAGGGGGGTCCAATGGATAGTCCACTAGTTAAGCCAACTAAAAGTAGTTCCCAACTAGGTGGATTATTGTGTAAGTGGAAGCAACAAAATAGGGGATCTTGATGCACATAAGATAATCAAAGTTGACTATGTCTTTCTTATTTTATGGGTGTTAGTTATGGTTTAGGTTATATGTAGATGATCATGTGGATTGGTCTATCATTATTGAATGATGTATTGATTGTTCATTCCATACATTGAACTATAATCACTTGTGCTTCAATGCTATATCAATGTCTATCAACACTAGCTCTTCTGGGAATTCATTACTCTTCACTTATATATTTCCCTTATTCTCCATCACTAACCAAATTGTACATGACATTTGAGTGCTATAATGGACCAAAACCCTTATAAATCCCATCACAATATATCCACAATTTGTTCCTTATTAGTGAACTAAACTAAAACATGAAAGAGTTTTTAGTAAAGTTGTGGATTTAAGGACAATGCCATGTGGCATTTAAAATTCCCAAACTCAATGAAAAATAACAACTTAAGGAAATGCTCACTCCACAAAATACCTTAGAAGATCTCCTCCCTTTATACATTATATGTAGAATAATATTACTCAATACAAAATCTAGTGTAAAAATAAAAATAACGTTTAGAAAAAACTTTTGGAAAATAATTTATATTGTAATAAATTAGTATTTTTAATGAAAACTGTCTAAAATCAATATAAACAAGTGTTGCATGGTAGCGTAGTCCATTCCAGGCTGGACGTGGAGTAAACGCGTGGGTAGCAAGTTGCAATACACGTGGTATTCCTGAATTAGTTTTATTTGAAATTTATAAAAAAATATTAATGTTTGGTACATAACCAATGCAACCCAACAATTACAAAGTGGCGTGTAGGTGAAGTTGTAGGTTCATTTTATTTAATAGTTATGTCATATACAGTTTGCAAGGAACAATTCCATCATATACATGAGACTGAGTAATTTATACAATATTATAACATTGTATGAAGATTTTGATGTCGAGGGTGTTCGATGATATACTTTTTGCGCCAAACAGTTCTGTGATATACATTTAACAATTCCATCATATACATGAGACAATAATTTATAGAATATTATAACATTGTATGAACCGAGCTACCCTGAGGGGAAACCAGCTCAGCTAGCTGACCGCTTCATAGCTGAAGTGTAGACTGTTACTAACGCAAAAAGAGTTCAAAACTGTGGCCCGTTGATGCAGGAGCATCTACGACTTCATCAAGCGAGCCAGCATGGAGGAAAGAGAAGAATAGCTGGACAGCACCAGCGCATACCTTTTTGAGTTTCTTTGAAAAGATTGTTGCGCCGTCATTTGAATGAATGCATTCATATGAAGCGCACTTGTAATGTAATGTAGATAAGAAGGCATTTAACAGTTTTAAATGCTGGTAGATAGGGTTAGCTGTAGATTAGGTAGTTTCATTTCCCGGAGGGAAAACGAATATAGGCACCCTCCTTGTGTAATTGAGGATTATTCAGCATTAGTATAGAAGAGCAATATAGAGAGCAGAGCAGAGAGTTGTGAAGAAACCCCATGTACAAACATTGAATTAATAGGAAAACTTTGATTCAATTTCATGGATGTGTCTGATCTCTGTGTGTTGTTGATATTATGTTATTGCATATTTGCTTCTTTATATGCTTATCTTCTATATGTTGCGTATGTGATCGCATATCAGGTTCGAAACCTGAGAGAATGAGGGAATAAGTTCCAGTTGTTTCACTGTTCGAACTAGGAGATTCCTGCATAGAGTGCAGTCGAATTCCTCCGCATAGAGTGCGTCGAGGAGGTTCAACAGTGAAGTCCTTATTCTCGTCGACCAGAGTTGTGTTGGGTTATTCGAGCCATGCAGGTGAGTGCAGGTCGGATTGAAGTCTCAGTAGCAGGTCTGAGAAGGGTAAGTCCGGGGTTACGGTGACTGTGGAAGCGCAGGACCTGGAAGACTTCAAGCACCGTTGGGAGTGGTTGAAGTTCAAGCACAGGGAGCGTGTTCGAGAGATCTCTGAAGGAGTCAGAGGAACTAAGCCCAGGGGGGACAGTACCTTTGCTTCGCTCACACAGGACGAAGGTGGTGAAGCGGAGAACTCTTCAAGAGGAAGAGAATCAACGACCTGAAATTATTGTGGAGAGTCGAGAAATCCCGCAGACTGTTAGATCGCGGAGGAGTTGCGAGGGGGTTAACTTGTAGGTGTACGAGAGACTTCGTTTATCATCGAACATCGGCACATAGGGGTTGGTGAGTGAAAGAGTTGCATGCACGTAGAAATCGTGAGTTGTGATTCCCCGATTTAATCGGAGCCATCGACCATCGGAGGGATAGGTGGCACGAGATCCTGAGACATCGGGACTCGGAACTTTGGCGTTTTCAAAGTCGAAGGGAGCATAGAGAAACAGTGAAGCCCCGAGTTGCGATGGGTCCCACAGAGACGGAGCGGAGTACAACACGTGGCATCGCACCTCGGCATTCGGGGGTTTGAAAGGTAAGGGGATCACAACCCTTCACTTGTCGTCTTCCCGATAGGGAAATCTCCGATACATAGAGGTGTTGACTGTTGATATCGAGGATCGAGATTCAGAGTTTCATATTGCATGGGAGGTGCACACAGGGTTCGCGAGTCCGTGAAACCCGATTTCCCGACTAGTGAAGGGGAGATCGCCGAGAAGAGCAATGTGGGTAAAAGACTCCAGAGGGAGTTGGAAGAGTTGTTAACTCTTCGGGCCGAGTCATTGAAGGTCCTGGTGAGAGCGATGGTGCCATCGAGGGCACGTTGACGTCAAGTGGTATCAGAGTGGGAGTGTCTTTTTTTTCTGAAGCAGAGACAGAAGAAACATAATGCCGCCCAAAAGAGAAAGGCAATCACCTGATCGTGAGGATAGGGATGCTCGAAGAAGGGGTAGGCCAGCAGGTAATGCTGAGATGGAGCGAGAGATGAGAGATCTCCGAGCCAGACTTGAAGAAATAGAGACCACCCAGAGACGTGGTGCTCGTACAACAGAGTTCAGTGATCTCGAGATTGAAGAGGAAGCTGGACATGCTGAAGAAGAAGTCACGGTAGAAGACGCGTCAACCGAGAGGTTGATTAGAGCCATTTCGAGGATGAGCTCGAAGACGAAGATGGACATTCCCGTCTATGAGGGAAGTCTAGATGCAGAAGAATTGTTGGATTGGATCCGAGCATTGGACACCTACTTCGATTACGAAGATATTGAAGAGGACAAGAAGGTAAGGCATGCCGTCACGAAGCTAAAGGGACATGCATCCTTATGGTGGGACGAGCTGCAGGCAGACAGGTGTTCCAAAGGAAAACAGAAGATCAAAAGTTGGGATCGGATGATCGCCAAGATGAAGGCGAAGTTCATTCCGAGGGATTACCAGATCACATTGTTCAGGCACATGCAGAACCTGAGATAGAAGTTGATGACGGTGAAAGAATACACCGAGGAATTTTATAGGCTCAACATTCAAGCTGGTCATCGAGAAAGTGATGACGAAAAAGTGGAGAGATACTTGAATGGTCTTAGATATGACATTCAAGATGAACTGAGCATGGTTACCATCCGAACCGTTGAGGATGCGTACCAGATGGCTTTGAAAGCTGAGGAGAAGTTGATCCGCAAGTAGGGACAGTGAGGGCGAGGCCGAAGTCAGCCCAGAGGCAAAGCTGTTGCCCAAGAGAAAACTCAGAAACCCAAGGAGGATTGGAAGAGACCTCAGGGAAAAACTGAGAGAGGTGGAACCTCACAACAGAAGCAACAAACTTCTGAGCCAAGGAGGCAGCAAGATGATCAGCAAGGAGGATATGCTGACGTGAACACATTTCCTCGTACCCGAGGTCGAGGAAGAGGTCGAGGAGGAGTTATCACGTGTTTTACGTGTGGAAAAGATGGTCACAAAGCCGTGGACTGTCCAGATAGGAAAGTGGACAGAGGAAAAGCTCACGTCACTGAGGCGCAGAGGCGAGACGTTGAGGATGAAAACACTGGAAGTGGGGAGTCACTGACAGTGCACAAGGCTCTCTTGAAACCTGAGAGAGAGGTGGACAGCTCAGCGCAGAGATGCAGACTGTTCCGGACGACTTGCAAAACCAAGGGCTGGAAATGCAAGGTCATAGTGGATAGTGGAAGCACCGATAATATCGTTTCAACCAAGATGGTGGAGAAGCTAGAACTGAAAACGAACAAACACCCGAGTCCATACAAGGTGACATGGCTGCAGAAAGGACACCAGGTATGTGTTACAAGGCAATGCTTGGTCAATTTTAAAATGGGTGAATATAAAGATGAAATCCTGTGTGATGTCAGTCCCATGGATGTCTGTCATGTTTTATTGGGTAGACCTTGGAAGTATGACCGGCATGTTGTTCATGATGGGAGAATGAACACATACACCTTAGAGAAGGATGGGATATCACATACATTGTGTCCGGTAAAGGATAAGGAAGTGAAGCCGAAAGTGAGCAGTACCATACTTCTCATGAGCGAGAAGGAACTTCTCACAGAGCTGGAGAAGGATGAAGATCCACAGTTCTTTGTTGTCAGGAAGCCAAGAATTGTCCTGACAAGCACAAGAGTGGACGACTTGCCAGAAGAGATTCGGGAACTGCTGGGAGAGTTCGCTGACATCATTGTGGACAAACTACCCCATTCGTTGCCACCGGTGAGAAGCGTGAGTCACCACATTGACCTCATACCCGGAGCAAGTTTGCCAAATAAGGCAGTGTACAGGTTGACACCTCAGGAGAATGAGGAAGTGAAAAGGCAGGTACAGGATCTGCAGGACAAGGGACTAGTGAGAGAGAGTCTAAGTCCATGTGCTATTCCAACAGTACTGAGTCCAAAGAAGGATGGAGGCTGGAGAATGTGTACAGACTCCAGGGCGATAAATAAGATTACCATCAGGTATAGGTTCCCACTGCCAAGAATGGACGACTTGATGGATTGCCTGAGTGGGGCAAATTACTTTTCCAAAATTGATCTCAAGAGCGGATATCATCAGATCCAGATGAGAGAGGGAGACGAATGGAAGACAACATTCAAGACAAACGAAGGTTTGTACGAGTGGTTGGTCATGCCGTTTGGATTGACAAACGCGCCAAGCACATTTATGCGGCTGATGAATGAAGTCCTGCGGGAATTCATTGGCAAATTTGTTGTTGTGTATCTAGACGACATATTGATTTTCAGCAAGACGAAGGCTGAACACGTGAGGCACTTGGCCATTGTGATGAGGAGGTTACAGCAGGAGAAACTGCTGATAAATTTGAAGAAATGTTCCTTCATGCAGACAGAACTCATATATCTGGGTTTTGTAATCTCGGCAAATGAATTAAAGATGGATCCTGAGAAGGTTGAAGTAATCAGGAATTGGCCATCACCGAGAAATGTTTTTGAGGTAAGGAGCTTTCACGGGTTGGCAAGCTTCTACAGAAAATTCATTCGGAATTTTAGTGGAATCAGTGCCACAATGATGGACACTGTGAAGAAGCGGCATAAGGTTTTCCATTGGACAGCCGAGGCGGAAAGGAGCTTCAATTTGTTGAAGCGAAAGATTACTGAGCAGCCAATTCTAGTGCTGCCATATTTTTAGAAGACCTTCCAAGTGAAGTGTGATGCTAGTGGGTATGTTGTTGGAGGGGTTTTAAGTCAGGATGACAGACCTGTTGCATACTACAGCGAGAAGATGGATGATGCAAAACTGAAGTACTCCACATATGATAAAGAATTCTATGCCATTATCCAGGCATTGAAAAAGTGGAGGCATTATCTCATACCCAAGGAGTTTTTTCTATACAGTGATAATCATGCGTTACAGTTCGTGAGTCAGCAAGAGAAGCTGAATCAGAAGCATGCAAAGTGGGTGGAATACATGCAAAATTTCACATTCGTGATCAAGCACATTTCAGGGACTGCGAACAAGGTAGATGACGCCTTGAGCAGAAAGTGTTTATTGTTGCAGGAATTCAGGGTCAAAACCTTGGGTTTTGAAAATCTAAAGGATATGTATGCAAGTGAGGTTGATTTCGGTGAAGCATACGAGGCAGCCGAAAATCCGGTGCTCAGGGATAGGAGCCCGTGGCTGAAGTATCTAATCTAGGATGGATTGTTGTTCAAAGGCAATCAATCGTGCATTCCAGATTGCTCTATGAGAGAGAATTTGGTAAAGGAGAAGCACAACGGAGGCTTAGCAGGTCATTTCGGACATGACAAAACATTCGCCAAGCTCAGAGAATCATATTTTTGGCCAGGCATGCGTGCAGATGTGAAGAGATTTGTTGACTGATGCAGAATTTGTCAACACACGAAGGGCCGAAAGAAGAACACAGGGTTCTATCAGCCATTGCCCGTACCTGAGAGGCCATGGGAAGCCATTAGCATGGACTTTGTGTTGGGTTTACCGAGAACACAGCAAGGAGTTGATTCCATTTTTGTTGTGGTGGACAGGTTTTCGAAGATGGCACATTTCATTCCGTGTCATAAGACCAGCGATGCAACCCACATCGCGAACTTATTTTTCAAGGAGATTGTGTGATTGCATGGATTGCCGAGAAGTATAGTCTCGGATCGAGACACGAATTCATAGGTCATTTTTGGAGGACGCTATGAAAGAAGCTAGGGACTGACTTGGCATTCAGTTCTGCTTACCATCCGCAGACAGATGGACAGACCGAAGTAGTCAACAGAAGCTTAGGGGATCTGTTGAGGAGCCTAGTGGTGGAGCATCACAGTAGTTGGGATCAGATCTTACCCCAGGCAGAATTCACGTACAACGATTCGGTGAATCGAAGTACAGGTAAGAGTCCGTTTCAAATTTTGTATGGGACACAGTCGAGGGGATTTTATGAGCTCAGGGAGTCAGAACAGGCTGAGACTAGCAGCGCGAGAGCTGAAGAATTTGCTGAAGCAATGCAAGAACTTCACACACAGGTGAAGCAGCGACTGCAAAAGTCCAATCAAGAGTATAAGCACAGAGCCGATCAGAGGAAAAGGAAACTTCATTTTGAAGTTGGGGACATGGTTCTGGTGCACCTGAGGAAAGAAAGGTTCCCTAGGGGAACATATAACAAGCTCAAGATGAAGAAAATTGGGCCATGCCAAATCCTGAAGAAGTTCGGGGAGAATGCATATGAGCTTGACTTGCCAGAGGGCATTGGGATATCTCTGATTTTCAACGTTTCGGATTTATACCCCTACAGGACGCATGAAGCAGACACTGGAACCGAGGAACTAGTGGTCCAGTGGCAGAAGCAATTGCCAGTTGCACAGAAGCCAGAGATGGAGTGCATACTGGATAAAAGAGTTGGAAGGAAGACCAGGAGAAAGCAATATTTTGAGTACCTGGTGAAATGGAAAAATCACCCAGTGGAGGATGCCAGCTGGGAAACAGAGGCAGTGATTCAGAAGCATGGTCAGACTGTGTAGGAGCTCATGGACAGGATGCCATGAAATCTTTCGAGCCGAGGAGTATGATGCAGGAGCATCTACAACTTCATCAAGCGAGCTAGCGTGGAGGAAAGAGAAGAATAGTTGGACAGCACCAGCGCATACCTTTTTGAGTTTCTTTGAAAAGATTGTTGCGTCGTCGTTTGAATGAATGCATTCATATGAAGCGCACTTGTAATGTAATGTAGATAAGAAGGCATTTAATAGTTTTAAATGCTGGTAGATAGGGTTAGCTGTAGATTAGACAGTTTCATTTCCAGGAGGGAAAACGAATATAGGCACCCTCCTTGTGTAATTGAGGATTATTCATCATTAGCATAGAAGAGCAAGATAGAGAGCAGAGCAGAGAGTTGTGAAGAAACCCCATGTACAGACATTGAATTAATAGGAAAACTTTGATTCAATTTCATGGATGTGTCTGATCTCTGTGTGTTGTTGATATTATGTTGTTGCATATTTGCTTCTTTATATGCTTATCTTCTATATGTTGCGTATGTGATCGCATATCAGGTTCGAAACCTGAGAGAATGAGGGAATAAGTTCCAGTTGTTTCACTGTTCGAACCAGGAGATTCCTGCATAGAGTGCAGTCGAATTCCTCCGCATAGAGTGCGTCGAGGAGGTTCAACAGTGAAGTCCTTATTCTCATCGACCAGAGTTGTGTTGGGTTATTTGAGCCGTGCAGGTGAGTGCAGGTCAGATTGAAGTCTCAGTAGCAGGTCTGAGAAGGGTAAGTCCGGGGTTACGGCTACTGTGGAAGCGCAGGAACTGGAAGACTTCAAGCACCGTTGGGAGTGGTTGAAGTTCGAGCACAGGGAGCGTGTTAGAGAGATCTCTGAAGGAGTCAGAGGAACTAAGCCCAGGGGGGACAGTACCTTTGCTTCGCTCACACAGGACGAAGGTGGTGAAGCGGAGAACTTTTCAAGAGGAAGAGAATCGACGACCTGAAATTATTGTGGAGAGTCGAGAAATCCCGCAGACCGTTAGATCGCGGAGGAGTTGCGAGGGGGTTAACTCGCAGGTGTACGAGAGACTCTGTTTGTCATCGAACATCGGCATATCGGGGTTGGTGAGTGCAAGAGTTGCATGCACGTAGAAATCGCGAGTTGCGATTCCCCAATTTAATCGGATCCATCGACCATCGGAGGGACAGGTGGCACGAGATCCCGAGACATCGGGACTCGGCACTTCGGCGTTTTCAAAGTCGAAGGGAGCATAGAGAAACAGTGAAGCCCCGAGTTGCGACGGGTCCCACGGAGACGGAGCGGAGTACAACACGTAGAATCGCACCTCGGCATTCAGGGGTTTGAAAGGTAAGGGGATCACGACCCTTCACCTGCCGACTTCCTGATAGGGAAATATCCGATACACAGAGGTGTTGACTGTTGATATCGGGGATCGGGATTCGGAGTTTCATATTGCATGGGATGTGCACACAGGGTTCGCGAGTCCATGAAACCTGATTTCCCGACTAGTGAAGGGGATATTGCCGAGAAGAGCACTATGGGTAAAAGACTCTCGAGGGAGTTGGAAGAGTTGTTAACTCTTCGGGCCGAGTCGTTGAAGGTCCTGGTGAGAGCGACGGTGCCATCGAGGGCACGTTGACGTCACCCGTAAGGGTGGCCGTTACAACTGTGGAAAGTGTAGACAGCATAACTATAGTAACCATGGACAAATGTATGAAATTTCGACATGCATATGACAAAATAACAGAGGAAAACAATAGACAGATCACCAGTATGGGTTGTAGTGTCACGACGGGGCCATGCAGAAGGCGGAAAATGTCATGTCGCTGGGAGGAGGCGGCTCCCTGGTGTCCGGTTCAGTTGCATGGTGTCGTTTGTTTGTGATGGCACGTGTCGTGGAAAGGTTGGTCAAGAGGCAGAGCTCTGAGAAGAAAAACCAAGAAAGAATGAGCCATCTAGAGTTGTTGGAGCAATTGAAATAGGCCAGGGAGCTGGTGAGTTTGCATAAATGGCCACATGCACAGAGTAAAGGCTCAGCAAGCTCCGTTGAAAGGATGTGAAGGCAGAGCAGGGCACACTCAGAGTAATGATACACTGCCTCGAGCAAGCTAAAGTTAATTTCAGGAGACACGTGGGCAGGGAGTTGAAGTACATGTGTACGTGGGAAAAAAGAGGAAAAAATAGTTCTGCGATATACAAAGTGACAACCCGGATTTGAAGACTATTAGAATTTTAAGGGCATCGTATACAAAATAGTATTCTTAACATATGTTTTACATATGTTCATGGACAAAAAACACAAAAAAATTAGTAGTAACATATGTTACCTAGGTTCCTAGAGAAGTGTTTGGTGCAGAATTGACATGGGTTTTCGGGTTGTCAGGGTGCTGGACTAAAAATTGGGCTTATGTTGTTCTAAGGTCTACAAATAGCATGAACACTTCCACGATATAAAAATTGACAAGAGGTCCTGCAGATTATTTGAATTTTTGGATCGCGGGTTCTAGGGTTGTCGTGCTGAAAATCAGGCTTCTATTGTTACCCGAATAAGTTTTCCTTTTTACATATGCTGGTGGACAAAAAAAGAAAAATCAATAGTACTGACGTCTGTTACATAGGGTGGTGAACATAAGAATGAAAACAATGGCGTTCCCGAATTAGTTTTCTTAAAAAGAGCAGGTTCTTGACTTAGCTAGTTTTTGGATCGCGGGTTGTCAGGCTGGGGACCTGTTGTTCCATGGTCTACAAATAGCACCTAGACTTCCACGATATACAAATTGACAAGCAATTTTGCGGACTAGTTGAATTTTTGGATCGCGGGTTCTTGAGTAGGTGAGCTGAAAACCAGGCTTCTGTTGTTCCGTGGCCTACAAAAATAAAATATGTGATTTGATGAAGTAGATATAAAGAGCATGCATGGAAGCTTCATTCCGGGTTTTCGGGGTTATGGGCTGAAAATTGTGCTTGTGTTGTTCCGTTGCCTACAAATAGTATTGAGAGTTCCGCGATATACAAATTGAGAAGTTGTTTTGCAGACTATTTGAAATTTATGGATCGCGGGTTGTCAGACTGGCGGGATGCAAATTGGGCATCTGTTGTTCTGTGGTCTACAAATAACACCTAGATTTCCACGATATACATATTGACAGTCAGACTTGTAGATTACTTGAAGTTGAAGTTGCTCGTGTCGAATAAGCAAATTGAAATAATAAACTAAATAACTTATTTTTGTATCGATAAAATAATTTATAATTAAATAAAGCAAGTTTAGCATTCCCGAAATCAGTTTTCCTTTTTACATATGTTGGTGGACAAAAAAAGAAAAAAAAATAGTACTGACGTCTGTTATGTAGGTTGGTGAACATAAGCATGAAAAAAATTGCGTTGCGGAATTAAGCGGGTTATCGGGATGTCGACCTTAAATGTAGGATTCTGTTGTTCCTTGTGCTACAAATAGCAGGTAGAGTTCCGTGATATACATATTGACAATTAGACTTGCGGAGTATTTGAATTTGGAGAGGCTCGTGTCGAATAAGCAAATTGAAATAATAAACTCAATAACTTATTTAATATCAATAAAATCATTTATAATTAATTAAAACAAGTTTAGAATTTCTAAATTAGTTTTTCTTTTTACATATGTTGGTGGACAAAGAAAGGAAAAAAACATAGTACTGATGTTTGTTACATAGGTTGGCTAACATAAGCATGAAAAAAAAACGTTCCCGAATTAGTTTCTTTAAAAGTGTGGGTTCTTGAGTTGACTAGTTTTTGGATTGTGGGTTTGTGTCCTACAAATAGCACCGATAGTTCCACGATATACAAATTGACAATTGGAGTTGCGGACTATTTGAATTTTAAGGGGCTTGTGTTCAAAAAATTTAGCATTCACAAATTAGTTTTCTTTACATAGGCATACAGGGCGGTCGACAAAAGGACCAAATAGATAGCATTCGTGAATTAGTTTTCTTTAAAATAGGCATTCATCAACACAAGAAACTGAAATTTATGAAATTATAGGTTCGTGGAGACCATAAACTATATGTAGAAAATACATAACTCTGTGTACATACTCTCTATGAAATTTTACGAACACATAAAAGCAGGAAAAAAACTAGCATTCCTGAATTAGAGCATGGAGGGAACCCTGAATCGAAACTTGTCCAGTTTTTGGATCATGAATTCTCGGGTTGGGGACCTGAAAATGGAGCTTATGTTGTTCCATGTCCTGCTGCCAACGTCTGTTACAAAGGGTGGTGGACAAAAGGACCAAATAAATAGCATTCCTGAATTAATTTTCCTTAAAACAGGGGCTAGTGGATACAATAAATTGAAATGTATCAAATTATAGGTTCCTGGAGAGCATAAATTACACATACCAAATATGCAATTTTTTAAATACCACCCACAATTCAGCGATATACAAATTGAGAAGCAGATTTGCGAACTATTTAAATTTTAAGGGCTTTTGTGGAAAAAGTATGAAGCACAGGTGGTAAAGATCCAACAAATGACATATTCTCTAGACGTTTGAGTACAAAAAAAGTAGCGAACACAATTTCATGACATTTATATAAAAAATAATGAAACCTGTTAGATATTCCTAGAAATTTATATATATATATATATATATGAAAGATGATATCTCAAATTTGAGTCAATGATTTTTTTCATACTTTATTTTGAAAATAACCAGGCCGGAGAAAAGATGCATAGGACAAAAAGAGAATTGAGATAAATTAAACAAAATGTCTTCACAATCAGCATTTTAGAAGATAAAAATCTAGGAACACGTAAATATATAAGCAGACAAAAGAATAGTTTTATTTGGAGTATATGAAAAAATTAATAGTTTGTTACATATCCCTGGAAATGTAAATGCATTTTTCATATAGACTGGGATTGGGGCTCCCGCAGACCATAACAAAAATATGTACAAGAAATAGGACCGTGGAAAGGAGTTGGACACGGTTGAATGTAATACCTTAAAAGTAGAAATCGTAAGATCATTTTTTGGCTATAGATTTCTACTGAGAGAAGTTGGAATAATTGAATTGACAAAGAAAGAACTATGCATTTCCCTGTTTGATTTGGGCAATGACCCACTTCAAGTTCTCTTCAATATAGTTTCTCAAAGGGGCAACGTTGATGTCATTGCGGATTTGAATGTTGAAAACTTCATTTTCTAATTCGCTTAGATCAATTGAAAGTTTGCACAGAGTTTCATCGATGTCTGCATTCTGTACCGAATACCGGACTAGCCAATTGTGCACCTCTTGTTCATGATATTCAATAATGCTGTAAAATTTTTGTAAAGACAAGGCTTTCAAATTATCAACTTGTTTATCGAAATCTTGTTTGGTTGACACCAGCGAGTTGAGGATTAAGTTGGGGTCCTAGAAGTTGTTTGTGTTTCCTGCTAAGTCTATTTTGGTGAGCTTTGTCAATAATGTTTCTTTCTTTGATATTGCTTTCTCACATGACTAGACGATGACATACAATTTTTTCACTTTCTCTTTCTAGCATGCTTCTAATTGAGTGAGCTATTTATTGGAAGGGAGATCATGTTTTCTTTTACTAGTCTCTGCCATGTTGTTGACATGAAAGGCAAAAGGGATGACCGCGTGCACATAGAAACTTTCTTCATTTTTTAAATCCGTCTGCAAAAGTAGGAGCAAGTTATGTGCCCTGCTCCCCAGGGAATCCATATTCTGTGATGTTTCCCAAGCCTTTGTAATCAGTCCCATTCTTTTGTTGATATTTTTCTGGACATATCCTCTACATGATGTGAGGAAGTTGGACGACCCTTTTAGATTTGTTGCAGGAGTGCACGTAGTAGCAAGCATTGTTATTCGCAAAGAATTGTGAAGCAATGGCATAGGAAACAAAGCTTCCTCTAATTCCTTAATGCGGTTCTTTAGTCTGGCATTTTTGGCTTCAATGAGTCCAACGGAACCATGAAGAGCATCTTTGGTTTCCATGTGAAGTTGAGATATTTTGGACGCCTTCATATTGGCAAGGTCAAGTTATGAACGATGTATTCTTTGGTTATTATTTACATCTTTTTTGTCAATGATTAATTTTTTTTATTCGGATTCAAAAACAACATTCTAGAATACGAAGGATTCATCTTCGTCAAAATTAGGGTATCAACCATGTCCATTGAGCAGGTAGGCTGAATTTCGTCTGCGGGTTGATCAAGGTTGCATAATATGCTTTCCAGATCAGCGTCAAGATCCATGTTTTCACAGTAAGTTTCGGGTTGCTCTGCCTCCCCTGTAATTATTTTTCCCTTCTTTTGCACGAGAAGGTCATGAGGAAGATTTTCACTATATTTCTACAAAAATGTTGTAGAGCTGGTGCCAGTACTTTGTCAAAACATTGATTTGCTCCAGATTATGCTTGAAATGAAGAATTAGAGGGGACA
This sequence comes from Picea engelmannii, assembly GCA_009831015.1. Taxonomy (NCBI): domain Eukaryota; kingdom Viridiplantae; phylum Streptophyta; class Pinopsida; order Pinales; family Pinaceae; genus Picea; species Picea engelmannii. The sequence goes on from ML785331.1 coordinate 819,538, forward strand.
ATATAATCCCCCGGAAACATTGCTTCCATGCGTGCAAATGGAAAATATCCACATTAATGACAATATCTATGCGTGTTGTATGATGACCTGTTAGAAGTAAAGATTAATTATTGCATACTTAGAAGTGCGAAGGTGGTAGTTATGGCGAAGAACATTTAAGGAGTGAAGGTTTCGTGAACGAACCAAGGTGGCGGCGTGCAAATGACATTCCATGGTATTTCAAATTAAGACTTGGAAGAGATTGGAGGTTTCTGGAAGGAAGCAAGATGGCGGCGTGTGAATGACATTCCATGGCATTTGAAATTAAGACTGGGAAGGGATAAGAAAAGCCTTCACATAAATTGCATTGATGGCATAACTTCTTGAGCCTTGCGCACATCAATGACAGCTTAGACGGTGCCTGCATGATGACCTGTTATCATTAAAGATTTAGAAAGAAGACATATATATGTATATATATATATATATATAAACACTATTTCTTATTATGAAGATATGCAAAGGTGACGGGCACGAGGAAGAGCAAGGAAGGAAGGAATGGCCAAGTGTGAAAGTGCATAATGAAACTGATGAGTTTACAATGTTGAGGATGCATGAGTCAGAATTTCTCAGCGAAGCAATGTACGGATGTCATTCCATACTTTGTCACTTTTGGGATGGCGGGTTCTTGGACGGGCGGGCTCAAAAAAATTCCTTTATTGTTTGGTGTTCTACAAATAGCACACACAGTTCCATGATATACAAATAGACAAGGGGACTTGCGGGTTGGCTTATATTTTATAGACCATTGACAGTTTCTGGATCGTGGGTTCTTGGGCTGGCGGGGTAAAAAATGGGGCTCTATTGCTAGGTTACTTACAAATAGCTTATGACAGTAATTTGACAAGCGGGTTTGCATTCTGGTCGGTTCAACATTCTACTCCAGGGTTGGTGAGATCCCAGAAATGAGCAATACATATCAAATATGCACAGATCCCTTATTCCATACTTAGACACTTATTTGGATCACGGACTTGGCTCCGTCTGACTCCCAGTGCATATTTCATAATTCATGTGCAACACCAACTTTGTGGTTACTAGACTGATGTGTGTAGAAACGAGGAAAAATTAGATATGTACCTTTATTAAGTATCGACATCAGATTTTATACACCATGTACCCATATCGCATTCCATACTTGCGAGTTCTCGGGTGGGAGGAGTCAAAATAAAGCCTTATATTGTTTTGTGTTCTACAAATAGCACATACAGTTCCGCGATATACAATTTGATAGGTGGACTTGAGGGGTGGTTGAGATTTTAGACGCCATTATTTGGATCACGCACTTGCGAGCTGCACAATATGCCTCTAATGTTTCATGTCTTGCGAATAGTCATTATGGTTGGGCGATATAGAAATTCACAAGTGGACTTGCGGGGTGGCCAGCCCAACATTGCATCTGTTGGATGGCGAATGTGGAGGGTAGTTGCCTCTATGCGCAAAACAAAAAAAAAACAAAAAACAAATGTTGCAAATAAGTTTGACAAACATAGAGAAAGTAAACGAAAAACTATTTACTGTGGAACATGGGCAGGAAAAGGGTGCACCTCTGCATGGTTTGGTCTACGTGTGTGGGTAGGAGTTCTTTGCGTCCTCTGCTTTTCCTGTCTATTTCTATGAAGAAAAGTACAAAGCAAAACGGATATGAACATAAGTTCAGATGTTAAGAAAAAAACAAGTACTATGTACATATACAAAAAAAAAATAGAATACGTTGAATAGAGTCAGAAATAGTTTTTGGGAGGATGTACCTTTTTTTTTCTGCACAATGTAAATTTTATAATTCGATTAAAACACCGTCTAGAGCGATGTGTGTACAAATCAGAGATATAGATATGCCTTGAAACATACAAATATGAGTTTGCAATAACTTTGATGTATATGTCATAATTCAAGTGCAATACCAATTGTATCGTGACCAAACCAATATGTGTCTAAGACAAACATATTGTATTGAGGAATGGGCACATTGGACCAGACATGGTCAATTAGTGCATTTTGCAGATGGACTGTGTTGTTCATAAGAAAGCGGAGACTGTATTTGCACATGTAGTTTTCCAATTCTTTTGTTCTGCCAGTATTTTGTAGCATATCGATATTGAAGTCTCCTATAAGTACAATGGGTCTCTTCAGACGGAAATGGGTCAATGCATTGGAAATAACATGTACTATGTTGGAGAATGCTACATGGGGAGCGGCATGCAGATTCCGTATTGCAACTTTTGTTTCATGAGAAAAAACAATTGCAAGCACCAGCTCAACTTTGTTTTCTTCGATATGTATATGGTCCAAAATTGGTAGATGTTTTTTCACCAGTATCATGACCCCATGTGTAATGTAACTTGATATGCAATTGTGATTTGGGAATTGTTTGTTCTGCATGCAAAATGCCATGTGTGTTTCTTGCAAGAACAGAATATCGGATTGCATTATATCATAGCCATTCAGTATATCATCCATGTGTGCATTTAAGCTGCGTGTGTTAAGAGAGAAAATTGATACAGATGAATTTGTTTGTACGGATTGGTAATCATAATTTAGTTTGCATTTTGCAGTGGTCCTCAGTCATTCCATTTCAATATCAATTTTTTGTTTCACTTTGAAGTTATCTTTTGCGAGAGGACTTAGTAAATACAAGGACTCTATCCTTCTAACACAAGATAGTGTTGTGTAGACAAGTCCATGTATCTAAATTCCAACAGGCTAAAAAGCAACTTTATCAAGTGTTAGTCCTTGTGATCTATGGACTGGGCATACACATGCAAGTTTAATCGGAAACTGTTTTCGAATATTCAGTTGACCTGTCTTTGTTGATGTTGATACTGGCTTCGATATTCACAAAATAGGTGTCCAATCGCTTCCAGTATTTGAATTATATAGATAAGACAACTTGCTTGCTTGTTGCTTGCCTATATGTGGTTCATGGAACTCAATCCAAAGAACACCCATTTTTTTTGTCTTGGTATAGCCTTTCAATATTCCATCTGCACCATTCACCAAGACATCCTGTGAATCATAGTTGCAGATATATATTTCAACCAACATTTCTAATTTGAGGACAAGATGCAAAGGTAAACTGACTGAATGTTCATGTCGTGGCACATTTCCATGGTTGTCTTCTTCTAGGTCAATGGAATTGATGATGATATCATCGCCAAGCGTTAGGGAGAGCATGTGGCTATTATGGTTTGCAACATCCTTATTTCTGTAGAACGGGTAAGGGAATGTTGGGTCTATTGGTGCAGGCCATAAGCATCTCAAATTGATATCGGTCAAGTCATCATGTGTTTGGTTGTTGGTGCGCATTCTATTCAGAATTGCAATGAATGTTTCATATGTTTGGCGCATTGTAGTATGCAACTCAAAGCATTTAATATTGTCTCTCCAGAAGTCATGGGTGAATGTTTCCATGTTGACCGTGGGTTGTTCAAATATCAAAGAATCTTGGATGGGATGTGCCTGGTAAAGATCCCCACAGAATATCATGTCAATGTTTCCAAAGTATTTTGTCTGCACATGTTTTATGCTTCTTAGTCGGTTGTCAATGAAATACAAGAACCGACTCCCAATCAAAGATGCTTCATCTATAAAGACAAGTTGGAGTTCCTCATAAAGATTAGATAATGTATCCAACATTTCCTTGCTAGGTGGAAGAAACTGTGACTTTTTAAAAGGCATTAAAAATGCAGAGTGGATTGTTGTTCCAATAGCATTGTATGCAACTTTTCCTGTGTATGCAACTATTAGGCCCTTTGGTTTCATAGGATCAGAGGAATTGTTTGAATCATAGATTCGTATAAGCATTTGGAACAATGCTTTTGCTGTGAATGTCTTGCATGTTCCTGCTCCACCTATAAGGAATACGTGCACAGGACTGTTCATGTTCAAGCGTTTTTTAAGAGCAATATCCTTTACAATTGTTTGTTGTTCACGATTCAACAGACGTCGTATTCTGTGGTATTCAGTATTTTCAATTAGGAAATGATGTTTTGTAACTTGAAAACCAAGATTGATAAGTTTTTCACTTCCATCCGTTGGAGGATGAGGCAAATCTCCTTGTAAGTCATAAGACTCGAAAGCAATTCTGGTTGTTTTTGGGTCTCTGAATGTGTCATCATGATCGCCAGGGTTTTCTAGGTCATTAAGTGAAACCTCTAGATCGCCCCATGTTGGATTAACATTGTAGGTAAATCTAGCTTCATTGATGTGCACCATAGTCTCAGACACAACATACGCAGCCTCCCATGTACAAAAGTTATGCATTAATGTCTCTTCGTTTTCATCGAATGGAACTTACAACAACAATTTTTCTCTCCAAAATTTTTCATAGTCACAATGTTTGTTGTATTTAACAAATCGTATGACAGAGGGTTTTTTTCTTTTTGATATGGGTGCACCATTTTTTTTGTAATGCGATACAAATTTTTCTAAGAAGATATGCCTAATAGGAGAGGGACGCTGGATGTAATAATCAATAATAGAGCAACATACCACGTCCTCTGAATTGTCGGGCTCTTGTTGTAGAAAAACCGGTGGTTTAAGGACAAATGTGTGTTTTTCAAGTGGAGATGTGTTTATGAAGACACATTTTCTTGAACTACAAGTGAGGGGCAAGGAAAGTGCAATGTGAACAGCTTGCTAAGAAGACATTTGTTGAAGATTAAGCAATGTATTGCCAAGTGTGTGCATCATTTGTATGACATCAATATGACTTCTTTCATGTTCTTTGCGTATTTTTCTGAATGCACTTGTCATAGATTTGTCAATCTTCATCATATACGAGGTACAATATGATGCTGCAGCATATGTATTCAGCACGTACTGCGCATCTGTATTTGTTTTTCACATAAATGACATATCCTTGGAGAAACTATTGTTCCAAATATGGGAGAGTTTTCGTTTAAGGAAAAGTGTTGGTTGCCTAAGCGTACATTGTATGGCTTGGATGTACTCATATTTTGAAAGATTTACCTGTGTCAAGAAGGCATCAAAGCTCATCATTTCATCAAATCCCCCTTCTTCTAGAAATGCGAACAAGGATTTAGATTTCTCAACAACAACATTTTCCTCTACACTAACTGGCTCTATGATTCTTGTAGCTCTCATTGGCGGCACGGGAAAGTTTTATCTACAATGTGAGTTTTTTCGTTTTCTACAACTTCTTGTATGGTAATGTCTATGGACTTTCACAAGTTCTAGATCCAAATGATATGTGTTGCATGTTATGTATTTATCCACAAATTGTTCGATATCTGAATTGTTATCGGCTCCATACACTGGTGCATCCTCTATCCACAACAGTGCGTGGTCATGTTCATTTCCCCTATTCTGGAATTCAGTGACAAAAACGTAGTCTGAAATTTATCCGAAAAACATTTCATCATGGCATATCAATTGCCTCAAAGCATTTATTCTATGTCTATAGTAGCGAGTACATGTCACTGGGTCTTTTCTTATGAGGTAGTCAATGTCGCTATTTTCCAGTGTATTGGTTTCTTTTTTACGATTCCTATTCTTATGCATACCGCAGCCACCAATGGATCCCAGCAGTGCTCTACACTTGTAAATGTGACGAAAAATGTTGGTGGGCCTAATTGTCAGATCATTGCAAAATTTATTTTTTTTGTTTTGTTGCAAATAGTCAGAAGAGGTGTGGATGTTTTTGAAATCTATGTATCCAAAATCAGATTTCAAAATTTTTTCTAGGTTAACTTTGTATTTCACATCCTTCGCGAACAACTTTCTTCCTTGTAACTGGCCTTTTCTTATTCGGACCCACATGCAGGACATAACTTGCTCTATTATTATGCACATTGTCTTGAAAAACAAATTTGTTATGTGACAGGAGAAGCAACTGCTTGAATGTAGCAGCTCCCATAGTACTATTTTATGATAACTGAAACATTCTATAATATCAGTGCCGCGTGGATCTCCATAGAAGAGTGTTGGAAAGTTCATTTCCTCAACGAATTTGTTCTTGAATATTCCAAGTGGACGTTGCCCCTCGGGAGGTGCAATTTCGACAATTTTTTCTTGCAAGTCACGAATGCACTGTGAATTAGTGAATCCATGCACCAATGTTTCAATAGTTGTTTCGTTGTCTGATTCATCACTTGCATCAAAATCACTAGGATTTTCAAGAGTGTCTGCAGAGTTGCCATGTTCTTCTGCGAGAATATTGTTCCAGTTGCCATTTATACAAATGTTCTCTGCTTTGTACAAGGCTCTGGAACATAATTCCTTTAATTCTTTCATAACATCATGCACACGCACTTTGCCTATCTGATAGGCATTTTTGTATCACAAGCATCTTTTCAGAGACACAACGATTGTAATTGTATTGTTAATAGATTGTGGCAATGCTTTTTGCACAACATCTAGCTGAACAAGCACATTAATAATTGATCCTGTTAAGCCCATCTGGAGTCGTTTATAGCCATAAGGTCTGATTTGGGAAAATGCAATTCGCAGAGACACAAGTCTCTCCTCGAGTTCCGTAAGTGCACTTACATCTGCTAGTGTTGTATTACATATTATTCGGTCAGAGGTTTCAAACTGTGGCATTTTTCTATTTTCAAGCGATCGTTTGCATGGAAGAAAAACTTTCGCACTAGAAAATGGTTTATCCCGGGCTCTCAAGCGGAGGTATTCTGCTTGCAAATCAGGGGTGAAAGACTTACTGTTTTTTGAAAAATTCAATTTTTCACAAATTGCACATGCAATGGAAGGAGTGTCTTTCATTTGTTTCATGTAGTTTTGTCTTGCATTTTTCTTTCGCAGGGAAGTATTCGTAGAAATTGTTTCCTGGTTTTCATTGCTACTATTGCATGGTGTTGCTTGTAGATCACGAAGTTGTATAGTTGCATCACCATTCCGGGATATCCAATCACACCTGATTATGCTTTGTTTTGCACAAACAAATTTGTTTACATTGTGATATGTGAGTTTCTCTCTAAAAGGAAGTGTAGCAATGTATTTTTTTCTTTCACGCATGACCTTTTTCAAGTTGTGGTAACTTAGTCTACATTTCTTTGTGAAGGGCAGGTTGAGATGGTGGCAACTAGGATGAATTTCACTTTCACCCAGTTTCTGAGAAACTACTTTACATTTTTTGTTCAAGGCCTCTATGACCTTATCAGAAGTTGAGCGAATTTGACGAATAATTTTTTTTCAAATTGTGATAACTTACTCTACGTTTTTTGTCTAAGCGGTCTATGGCCTCATCACAATTGTCATGAATTTTACGCATGTTTTTTTTTTCGAGACCTATTTGCCCATATCGCAACTGGGAGGACTTTCATTTTCACAAAAAAAAACATTCCACGTCTATGCAAATTTGATGTCGTTTGGGTGGCATGGACAGTCAACCCTGAACTACCGATATGTGCAAGCAAAGGTTCATAATGGATATGTGTTGTATATTTTTTCAACGAAAGGATGTCAATTATTCGATCGCAATTTGAATCAATAACCTAGGAATGGACAGTGGCATCTAGCAAGGGCAACCACACCTGGATATTAACCCTGAATATGATAGACAACCATTGCAAATAGAATCTGCAACCCTCCATATGCCCTTTTTCATATGGAAGCACCATGTTCACAAGGTATTCCTGCCAACTTCTAACTGTCGACATATTTTTTACGAGATATGGGCAAAGGTGTTGATGCAAGAACCTAAAATCCTGTTGGCTACCACCTATAATTGCATTGCAAAAGGACTGTACAGTGTAAATTCACAGCGACTGAACATCGAATTCCACTGGTACCAAACAACAAATTGCATTGAACAGACTATCTCCACAGCTAGACACAATGTTTGTTGCCAGCTGTAAACCATGGCAATCTATGTCATGCAAAATCCCTTTTCATTGCGATTGAAGGTCTTTGCAAATAACATACAAGTAGATACGAGGACCTTTTATATTGCATATGGGCATTTTTCTGTACACTAGTGGTTCATAATGGCCACTGAGGGCATTGACATCATGGAACAAGATGCAATATGGATTGTCAGATGCGGTTTTATTGAATAGTAGATATCTTGTTTTTCTTGTCAATGACCAAATGGCAATTGATATATTCAACCAGTTAGACAGCCATCGTATACAAAATGTATCTCCCCAAAGTCCCCTCTCATGCAGAGGCAGAACTGGAGATGCAGACAACTGCATTTTTGAAAAATACATAGTGACATCTTGTATTCCATGCAACTGCCGAAGAAAATCAGATTTTGGTTCGTATTCATAGGACTGTAAAGCCTCGGCATCGCCATTTTTAAAAAAGTTCAATAAATAATCTATCAATCCATTGCATAGCTCGGTCGACAAATAATGGAAATGCAATAGAACCTGGAATGTATCAAAAAGACAATCCCCAACAGTATACGAGAATGTATCCAATCTAAAAAGCGCATTGCTATGCAAAACCACGTCAATGCTGTCATGTACAATGGACTTTGAAGCTATTTTGTATGACTCAACATCTATTACCTCATTCATCTCTTCAACTGTCACTTTGAAGCTATTTTCTACATAGTTTCACTTTTTATGAAAACAAAGAAAAGCATGAGAAAAAAATAAAAGGTAGCAAAATAGAAAAAAAAACAAAGCAGGGCACCAATTCCCATATGTATCTTTGAACCTTCTTCTTCTCAACTTCAATCCCCCCTAGTCCCCATAGCAGATGATAAAAAAACAGAGAAATAAATAAAACAATAACTTTACTCAACAAAAATAGAACAGGTAGACGCAGTGTTCCCACCCACAGAATGAAAGCATACCCTGCGTACAGACCTTGCCCGATGGTTCCTTCTTCTGATGGCTCCCAACTACTTTTCATAAATCTCCCTGCATTGCAATGTAACGACCCTGCTTAAATAGATGTATAGGATTATTAATTATAATTAATTTAATAAACTAACTGTCCTAAAAGTTAGCTAAACAATAATTATTTCTTAAATAACTTTAACTAATTAATTATTATTAATTACTTGTTCATGATTGTCAAGGATTAATTAATTATTAATTAACTCATTAAGTAATTAAGTAAAGAAATAAAAGGGGGTTAATAAATTATATTGTTAAAAAGGTTACGTACACGGAAAGGGATAATATATTAATTATGAAAGGATAAAATAATAAATGAAAGGATAAGGGGCATTAACTATGTGTAGGTAAGGGAGTATGTGAAAGGAGGGCCGTGAAGGAGCGATATGAGGGGAGGTTTACGAAGGAAGGAGGGGGAATCATTCTACAGGATTATTATTTTTCTTTGAGGTTTCTCTTGGATTGTAGAGAGGGGAGTTGAGTTCGGTAGTTGGATTGGATCAGTACAGGCACCGGTTTGCTGGAGGTTTTGGGCACGGGGGCCAGGATATCCATATGATATCCTGGAGCTAGGAAGTTGTCCTAGTTGGCAGGGTGGAACAAGGTTTTGGGCAGTGTTTACACATGGTATCAGAGCGTCTTAGTTTGAAATCTAGGCCTATGGGCCAAGTTCCCAGCTCCAACTCCAACTACACCTAACCTGCAAACCAAACACAAATTTTTTTATAACAGATTAAAAACAAATACATAATTTTAAATACCTGGGTCTGATGCTAACCCTCTGTTTGTCCACTTGCCTTGTTGACCGCTGTTGAACTGTGTAAACACTGCCCAAAACCTTGTTCCACCCTACCAACTAGGACAACTTCCTAGCTCCAAGATATCATATGGATATCCTGGCCTCCATGCCCAAAACCTCCAGCAAACCGGTGCCTGTATCCAATCCAACTACCGAACTCAACTCCCCTCTCTGTAATACAAGAGAAACCTCAAAGAAAAATAATAATCTTGTAGAATGATTCCCCCTCCTTCCTTCGTAAACCTCCCCTCATATCGCTCCTTCACCGCCCTGCATTCATTTACTCCCTTACCTACACATAGTTAATGCCCCTTATTCTTTCATTTATTATTTTTTCCTTTCGTAATTAATATCTTATACCTTTCCATGTACGTAACTTTTTTAACAATATAATTTATTAACCCCCTTTTATTTCTTTACTTAATTAATTAATGAGTTAATTAATAATTAATTAATCCTTGACAATCATGAACAAGTAATTAATAATAATTAATTAGTTAAAGTTATTTAAGAAATAATTATTGTTTATCTAACTTTTAGGACAGTTAGATTATTAAATTAATTATAATTAATAATCCTATACATATATTTAAGCAGGGTCGTTACATGCAAGACACATGCTTTCCAGGAACATAAACTAAGAGCACAGACAAAGATGGTGGTACTGCCACCATTGAAAAACAACAACAGGCAAACTTACCTGTCAACAAAGGATGGCAAGAGCTCATCCCCAAAAACTGCAAACCACAACAATAGGTCCAACAACTTGCAAAGTTGAAAAACAACAAACCAATGAATAACCACGAAGAGATCGAACTGCAATTGCAGGACCTCAACTTTGCAAAGTTGAATCAAACAAGAACCATAACCATGGAACGAAGCACCAAACAATGATCAAACACTCAAGCAACGATGCCAACCATGAACGAAATTGTATTGCAACCCATCTACACAATAATCATTTAACATTGTCAGAGTTGTTAGGTAAACAATGAAGACTGTCAGGACCGTCGAAGGGCGTAGGCCTGTGCAAGCATTTAAGAAAATATGCAGCATGGCAAACCTGTTCTCTCGAAGCACACAACAATAAAGCAAAAATCAGACATAGTAATATGGTAGAGAATGTATTCTACCTAACAGAAAATACTAAGGGAGACATTCGAACTAATGCTAGCATTAATCCACCGTCGACCAATGCATAATAAAATATATAATTCAAAAAGACCATATACTACCAAATACTTTGGACATGTCAAGATATTTAACATTGGGAATAGCGAAGGCTGCAATAAGACCTCCCTCCAATCCGTTGTCCAATCATACCTTGACAAACATGATACTTTTTATTATATTAAAATCGATGTCTTCACTTCCCTTGTTCCAATAATAAAAAATATGAAAATATTTCTGGGCAATGCACAATCTAATACCAGGTCAACGATTTATCTCACTATAATCCCTCTAAGCCTACGGCAGGGACTAATAAACAATATTAATAAATATAATTTAAAAAGGAAAATTTTATGCATAATGTGAAAAAAAATCAAATTAAAATATACCAACATATATACCTTTTAACCAATAACTTTAAATAACCATAAATTTATATTTAAATTCTCATTTTTCCTTTGCAGTCAATATTAGAATCCAAGTTAAAATAAAGTTTAACTTATTTAATTCATTCAAAAAGATTCTCTTCAAGTAAAACAAAGGACCACCTTCCACAATCAGCGTCAACGTAGAAATTGCCCTGTACTACGTGTTGAATTTAAAAAACCTGCCTACGTGTTGAAATGGCGATTCCGTATATAAAAAGCCCTCTTAATTAATTACACAGAACAATACTTCCCAGTATCGTTTCTAGGTCAAATTTTGTTGAACGATGAAGAAATATGGAATCCTTGTACATCCCATCACAAATAATTGTGAATATTCTCTATTTTGCTTTTGACATTATTGTCTTTCAACATGGAATATTTTTATACCGGGAGCAGCATTGAATATTGTGGATCGCTCGTCTTTCTATGGGCCGCCCGCATGAGCACAGGCCCACATCAACAGATTTTCTGATTCACCCGGCCAATCTGTCATTTGTAAGAATTTCTTCTTTTTATAATCTAAAGCCACACCAACAGGAAATCTGGGCAGATTTGTTATTAATATATGCTTTCTCCTGCCTACTCCAGACAACGTAATGCTCGCTAGCTGCATGCATAGGAATTAACAATCTCACTGCCGGCCGAAGTCAAATCCAATGCCCGTGGCGATATAATGGCCGCGTATCCCAGCCGTGGCGTCCACGTTGATTTGAAGACAGGTCGCTGCAGGAGCCGAAAGAAGAAGAAATAAAATACTGCACAGGAGGCATGTCGATCAGAATCTACTGTTCTGTCAGACAGCACATACAACGCGTCTAGCGTGTTGCATGGTTGAAACAGTAGTATCAATAATAATAGTAATCAATGTCGGTTTGTTGTGATATAGCAGTACACTCAATATTTTGATTTGAGTATTTGTTTGAATTTTTCTTGAGAGGCTGAAAACTTTTTGAAAATCTCAACACTTTCTTTCTGTTTTAATTGGGAGATGGAAAAGGAGTTTTATGGATTCAAAACTTCCATCAATTTTTAAAGATGTGGATCAATTTAGATTTAGACATAACCCTTTGAGGCCTGGTACGATATTGTAGGGAAGTTATTTCTTATAGATTTGGATCAATTTAGAGTTAATATTATGTAAAAATTTTAAAGATTTGGATCAATTTAAAGTTAGACATAATCCTTTGAGGCTTGGTAAGATCTTGTAAAGAAGTTATTTCTTAAAGATTTAGATCAATTTAGAGTTTGACATGATCTTTGAGGCTGGTAATATCATGTACAATTTTTAAAGATTTAAATCAATTTTGAGTTAGACATAATCCTTTGAGGCCTGGTACGATAGTGTAAGGAAATTATTTCTTAAAAATTTAGATCAATTTAGAGTTTGACATAATCCTTGAGGTCTGGTAATATCATGTAAGGGAAGTTATTTTGAAGTAAGAAGGAAAAAGTTGTGTACATAATGTTTGTTTTAATAAAATTTTAAATATATAGTAAATTTTTATAAGATTTATTATTGTAAAAGATTTTTTAATAAGTTTTTGGAGATTTAATTGCGTGTGAGTTTTGGAAAGGTCAAATGTTTTTAATAAACACTTTATCCATCATAGATGAAGTTAATTTAATTATATATTCAATTTTTTGCTATCTGGTAAAATTTGTAATTGGATTGAACAGTATAATTATAATTAATAATGACAACTTCATAAAAAAATACCTTCACAATACACTCTATAACCCACTGATCTACACCTCCTAAACAATTTCATTTTCAATTTAAATTATATTTTAAATTATAATGTTTTTAACTGTAATTATACCTAAAATTATAACCCACTGATCTACACCTCCTAAACAACTTCATTTTCAATTTGAATTATATTTTAAATTATAATGTTTTCAACTGTGATTATACCTAAAATTATAACCCACTGTTCTACACCTCCTAAACAATTTCATTTTCAATTTGAATTATATTTTAAATTATAATGTTTTCAACTGTGATTATACCTAAAATTTTGTGCAGATTCTTTTTGGCTTTGAGATTAGGCTACCCAATTTGATTCCCTACTCAAATCCATGATTATACCTAAAATTTTGTGCAGATTCTTTTTGGCTTTGAGATTAGGCTACCCAATTTGATTCCATACTCAAATCTAATTAAGCACATGATATTGTCTACCTAAACTAATTTGACTTTAAAACATTAAAAAAAATTAATACCACTCATCAAAACANGGACCTTGTCACCTATTTCATTTTTTATGAAAGAAACATGGAAGACTAGATGTACACGTGAATATGGAGGAAACTCCAAATTGTAAGCCATACTTCCAATCCTTTGCAACACCTTATAGGGGCCATAATATTTGGGTGATAATATATTGTACTTATTTTGTTGCTTGATGGACATCTGTTTATATGGTTGTAGCCTAAAAAATACTCGATTCCCAACTTAAAATTCCCTATTATTGCGATGTTTATTGTTTCATCCTATTCTGTGCCATAACCAAGTTTTCCTTCAATAGTTTGAGAACCGCTTCTTGGTGCCCTATGGAATCCTCCATTGCTTGAACCTTTGCAATCCATTTCAAGGGAGATGTGATGGATGGAGGATGATATCCATAAAGTTCTAGAAATGGGACATTTTTTATGAAGTGTGAAAGGATTTGTTTTACCACCATTCTTCCAAGGGAAACCACTTGACCCATTGTGTTTGTTTATTAGATGAAAAACAATAGAAATATCCTTCTAGAAATTTATTCACAATCTCAACTTTCCCATTGGATTGAGGATGGTAAGATGAGATGTGAGCCAATTGAGTACCCAAACAAGAAAGTAATTCATTCCAAATGTTTCCAATGAAAATTGGATCTCTTTCACTTACAATAATCTTGGGGACTCCATGTAGCTTTTGAATTGTTTCGATAAATGTTGTTTCTAATGTACTTGCTTTAAAAGAATGCAAAAGCGAGAAAAACTGGGCATACTTTGTTAGTTTATCCACTACTACCATGATGAAAACATTTCCTTCGAAATTGGGTTAAACATGTAATAAAATACATTGAAACTTTTTCCCAACATTGTCTTGGTATAAAAATGGTAGTAGGAGACCCGATGTCTTTATTTTATCCCTCTTATTCTATTGGAAGACCACATGTTTAGACACAAAATTTTGAACATCAGTTTTAATATCTTCCCATAAAAAATCCTCCTTGATTGTGTAGTAAGTTTTCAAGAATCATTGATCCTTGATCGTGATACCATAGAAAATCAATCTTCCATACAAATTTATCAAATGAACTGGGGTCCTCTTGTATTTTTTGAATGATCCTACATACCTCTTGGTATTTGTTCCATTTTATCCTTTATTATCCCACCCAACCAGATTGTGAAATAGAAATAGCACATAGTGAACCCTCTGTTTCTTCTTCTTTCCTTGAAAGTGTGTCTACCACAATATTATGTTTTCCTTTTTTGTAGATAATTTCAAAGTCATAACTTAGCATATTTGTAACCCATTTTTTTCTCTTCTAAAATAATCATTGCTCCAATAAGTACTTCAAACTATCATGATTTGTTTATACTTTGAAGCATCTTCCTATGAGGTAAGGGCACCATTTCTTAATTGCATGTAGTATGGCCAATATTTCTTTTTCATAAATGAGTTTGAGTAAGTTTTTTCCTTTAAGTTGGCCTATTTAAAAGGAAAGGGTCCTTCCTTATTGAATTAAAACTACATTGATGCCATGGCTTGAGGCATCACACTTCACAATCAATGTTTTTGTGAACTCAAGTGTGGTCACGATAAGAGTTGTATACATGACCTCCTTGTTTTTTTCAAAAGCTTTGGTTTCTTCTTAAGTCCAAGAAAATTCTTCCTTCTTTAATAATGTTGTTAGAGTTGTTTCTATTTGACCATAGTTTTTAAGAATCTTTCTATACTATCCAGTCAATCCTAATAATCCTTTAAGTTTCTTCAAGGTTTTAGGAATTGACCATTCCCTCATAGATTTAATTTTGTTAGGGTCCACTTTTACGCCTTCATGAGATACAATATGACCCAAATATTCTACTTCTTCATCCCCAAAGGAACACTTGGAAGGATTTGCATAAAATTGTTTCTCTTCCAATAGTTGTAATGCTTTGTCAACATGTTGTACATGCTCTTCCCAATATTTATTGTAGATTAGCATGTCATCAAAAAATACTAACACAAATTTTCTAATGAAGGATTTGGAAATAGAATTCATCAATCATTGAAATGTTGAAGGTGCAATAATAAGTCCAAATGGAATAACCAAAAACTCATAATGACCTTCATGTGTTCTAAAGGATGTTTTGAGAATGTCTTCTTGCCTCATTTGGATTTGATGATATCCCGAATGAAGATCCAATTTACTAACGAAAATTTATCCATGCAATTTATTTAATAATTCATCAATGACAAGAATAAGAAAATTATATTTGATGGTCATTTTGTTGAGTTGTCTATAATCTGGACATACATTCCATCAACCATCATTTTTCGTAACCATCACCACTGGTGAAGAGAAAGAAATTTGACTAGGTTGAATGATGTTGGCCTCTAACATTTCTTGCATCATAAGCTCAATATCACTCTTGTATGTATGTGGATACCTATAAGGCTTAATGTTAGGTGGTACACTTCCTAGTTGCAAATGAATAACATGGTCATGATCTCAATAAGGTGGAAGAACCCTAGAAATTTCTCCAAATACCTTGGAATGATTGTTGATAACTATTTTGAGATCCAATGGAGTAGAGGATATAGACATTTGAACATCTAATGAAACAAATTGTGCAATTACACCATGGTGTCCCTTTTTAAGTAATTTTTTCATGCTGTTAGAGATTATCACCTTAGAGGGGTTCCCTTGGATACCTGTAATATCAATTTCCTTTCCTTCTAAGGAACATCTCACGAAAAGGTATTCAAAATAAAGGGCCATCGTTCCCAATACAACATCAACACTTCCGACCCAATACAACATCAACACTTAATCTAGATGATAGACATTAAATTGGACAATGAAATTTCATCAATTAAGAGACCATTTCACCATAGTCCCCTTACAAAAGGTCTCTTATGCAGATTCAAGATTAAATAAATGCATACATAGTGAAAAATAATAAAATGTAGTGAAATTAAATAAGGTTTAACAAATTTTATGGTAGAAAATTGTTTTTGTTCAATATTAATTATAAACACACAACACACAATTAAATATATTTCTATAGTGGTAATTAACATTAAATCGTAGATTTGTGCACATATATATAACAATTATCTTTTAACACCATAGATATTCAGTGCATATACCAACCTCATGTTGGGATATGAGACATCAAAGAAAAAGAACCAAGTTATAGGCTCACAACTCATTCAACCCAAACCATTTGCATCCATGACTCAATGAATCTACTCATTACAGAGCACTCGGGGCATCTCATCCAAATATCAAACAATCACGACATTCTCTTCCATTTCCCAACAAAACACAATGAAGATATTCCCTATCTCTACTCAACAGTACCTTAGGGATATTCTTCCCTTCTACTGCTCTTCATCGTAGACAAAAAGAATCCAATGTATGGGATGTTTTATGGGAATAACCTACAATAATAACACTTGGCTCTCAAGCATCCAATGAGAAACAATAACTAGTGCGTGAAAGCTTCCTAACTTCCCCATCCTCTATACTCACCTATAACTATCTATATCTCATCTAATATATATAAATTCCTCTTTCGCTGTGCTAATTTGGTCAATTTTGGGATTGGTTAATCCCTCCAATTGGAGTACACAACATAGAAGTGTAAAGAATGAAAATGTGTTACTCATAGAATGAATGGCAATGAGAGAGAGATGTGGGAATGATGGTTGTTTTTCCCTTTAATGGGAGAATGAAGTACTCTTACTCTTCCCCATAATTATTTTACTCAACCCATTCTCCATTAACTACATGAGTAAACTCCCTATTGATTTCTACATGCATCTAATGATTGGATTCTAAGCCAATGGTGGTGGATGGCTTCATTTAAGGCAGATGATGGAAAAAGAGATGAGATCTTAGCATGAACCTTGGAAATAGAGGATTACTCTCCCATATATCTCCTTACCTCTTCCCCTTTGGTGGAATCATAGCCTCTCTCATGCTCTATGTAGACATCTTAGACCATTACATATTATATGGGACACCATTAATATTTATATAGNGCATGAACCTTGGAAATAGAGGATTACTCTCCCATATATCTCCTTACCTCTTCCCCTTTGGTGGAATCATAGCCTCTCTCATGCTCTATGTAGACATCTTAGACCATTACATATTATATGGGACACCATTAATATTTATATAGGTTGATTTTTCCATGGTAAGCATACCACATGGTCCATATAACTATATATTGTTATGATCCAATGCCTTGAGAATAATAAAAATTCAATGAATAATATTCCACTTCGAAGGGGAAACCTCCTTTTACAATATATTCAATGTACAAGATGAGATATGATGATCCAAAGACTATGTCTCCTTGGTGTGTGTGTGTGTGTGTGTGTGTGTGTGTAGGAGACAAAGGGTACAATTATAATCAATGGGTAGAATGAAGGGTTCTATCCTACCTACTAATATAACACTAGAAATGTAATAATTCAATATCTAGGGCTTAATAAGGTGTTTTATACTTAACATGGGTTTTTCCTAGGGCTTAACATGACTCTCCCCTTCAAGCATGTGTTGTCCTTGACACTTGACTAACTGCGGGTGTTTCTACATGAAGAATTCATCTTCCCATGTCACCTCTTCCATTGGTAGGTTCTTTCATATGTAAAAGTACTTAGCAATTGCTCGATTTCGTAGTTGCTTAATCCTTGTTTCAAGGATTTTTTTTTTTGTTCTAGTATGATTTTCCCTTCTTCATTAATATTTGGTAAAATAGTTTGGATTGGGACCTTGTCACCTATTTCATTTTTTATGAAAGAAACATGGAAGACTAGATGTACACGTGAATATGGAGGAAACTCCAAATTGTAAGCCATACTTCCAATCCTTTGCAACACCTTATAGGGGCCATAATATTTGGGTGATAATTTATTGTACTTATTTTGTTGCTTGATGGACATCTGTTTATATGGTTGTAGCCTAAAAAATACCCAATTCCCAACTTAAAATTCCCTATTACTATGATGTTTATTGTTTCATCCTATTCTGTGCCATAACCAAGTTTTCCTTCAATAGTTTGAGAACCGCTTCTTGGTGCCCTATGTAATCCTCGATTGCTTGAACCTTTGCAATCCATTTCAAAGGAGATGTGATGGATGGAGGATGATATCCATAAAGTTCTAGAAATGGGACATTTTTTATGAAGTGTGAAAGGATGTGTTGTACCACCATTCTTCCAAGGGAAATCACTTGACCCATTGTGTTTGTTTACTAGATGAAAAACAATAGAAATATCCTTCTAGAAATTTATTCACAATCTTAACTTTCCCATTGGATTGAGGATGGTAAGATGAGATGTGAGCCAATAACAAGAAAGTAATTCATTCCAAATATTTCCAGTGAAAATTGGATCTCTTTCACTTACAATAATCTTGGGGACTCCATGTAGCTTTTGAATTGTTTCGATAAATGTTGTTTCTAATGTACTTGCTTTAAAAGAATGCAAAAGAGAGAAAAAATGGGCATACTTTGTTAGTTGATCCACTACTACCATGATGAAAACATTTCCTTCGGATTTGGGTAAACATGTAATAAAATACATTGAAACTTTTTCCCAACATTGTCTTGGTATAAAAATGGTTGTAGGAGACCCGATGTCTTTATTTTATCCCTCTTATTCTATTGGAAGACCACATGTTTAGACACAAAATTTTGAACATTGGTTTTAATATCTTCCCATAAAAAATCCTCCTTGATCGTGTAGTAAGTTTTCAAGAATCATTGATCCTTGATAGTGATACCATAGAAAATCATTCTTCCATACAAATTTATTGAATGAACTGGGGTCCTCTTGTAGTTTTTGAATGATCCTACATACCTCTTGGTATTTCTTCCATTTTATCCTTTATTATCCCACCCAACCAGATTGTGAAATAGAAATAGCACATAGTGAACCCTCTGTTTCTTCTTCTTTCCTTGAAAGTGTGTCTACCACAATATTATGTTTTCCTTTTTTGTAGATAATTTCGAAGTCATAACTTAGCATATTTGTAACCCATTTTTTTCTCTTCTAAAATAATCATTGCTCCAATAAGTACTTCAAACTATCATGATTTGTTTATACTTTGAAGTATCTTCCTATGAGGTAAGGGCACCATTTCTTAATTGCATGTAGTATGACCAATATTTCTTTTTCATAAATGAGTTTGAGTAAGTTTTTTCCTTTAAGTTGACCTATTTAAAAGGAAATGGTCCTTCCTTGTTGAATTAAAACTGCACTGATGCCATGGCTTGAGGCATCACACTTCACAATCAATGTTTTTGTGAAGTCAAGTGTGGTCAGGATAAGAGTTGTATACATGACCTCCTTGTTTTTTTCAAAAGCTTTGGTTTCTTCTTAAGTCCAAGAAAATTCTTCCTTCTTTAATAATGTTGTTAGAGGTGTTTCTATTTGACCATAGTTTCTAAGAAACTTTCTATACTATCCAGTCAATCCTAATAATCCTCTAAGTTTCTTCAAGGTTTTAGGAATTGACCATTCCCTCATAGATTTAATTTTGTTAGGGTCCACTTTTACGCCTTCATGAGATACAATATTACCCAAATATTCTACTTCTTCATCCCCAAAGGAACACTTGGAAGGATTTGCATAAAATTGTTTCTCTTCCAATAGTTGTAATGCTTTGTCAACATGTTGTACATGATCTTCCCAATATTTATTGTAGATTAGTATGTCATCAAAAAATACTAACACAAATTTTCTAATGAAGGATTTGAAAATAGAATTCATCAATCATTGAAATGTTGAAGGTGCAATAATAAGTCCAAATGGAATAACCAAAAAATCATAATGACCTTCATGTGTTTTAAATGATGTTTTGAGAATGTCTTCTTGCCTCATTTGGATTTGATGATATCCCGAATGAAGATCCAATTTACTAACGAAAATTTATCCATGCAATTTATTTAATAATTCATCAATGACAAGAATAGGAAAATTATATTTGATGGTCATTTTGTTGAGTTGTCTATAATCTGGACATACATTCCATCAACCATCATTTTTCGTAACCATCACCACTATTGAAGATAAAGAAATTTGACTAAGTTGAATGATGTTGGCCTCTAACATTTCTTGCATCATAAGCTCAATATCACTCTTGTATGCATGTGGATACCTATAAGGCGTAATGTTAGGTGGTACACTTCCTAGTTGCAAATGAATAACATGGTCATGATCTCAATAAGGTGGAAGAACCCTAGAAATTTCTCCAAATACCTTGGAATGATTGTTGATAACTATTTCGAGATCCAATGGAGTAGAGGATATAGAAATTTGAACATCTAATGAAACAAATTGTGCAATTACACCATGGTGTCCCTTTTTAAGTAATTTTTTCATGCTATTAGAGATTATCACCTTAGAGGGGTTCCCTTGGATACTTGTAATATCAATTTCCTTTCCTTCTAAGGTACATCTCACAAAAAGGTATTCAAAATAAAGGGCCATCGTTCCCAATGATTGTAACCATTGGACCCCTAATACAACATCAACACCACCCATTTGGATGGAATTCATGGGAATATCTAGTAAATGCTCCCCCATATTGACCTTAATACTATAGCACTTCCCTGAACAATTTATGGTACCTCCATCGACAATCATTACTTGAAACTATGGTGTTGGAAATGCAAAGCAATTGAGACTTTCTGCTAATTTGTAATTGATGAATTTATGGGTACTACAAGAATCAATCAACATTGTTACCTTTTTCTAGTTGTTCTCTCTATAGTTATTAGTGGCCACTCTTCTTGTAGCCATATTTTTGTTTTCCACTTTCCTTTCCATACTGAAATCTTTCTCTAGGGATTTATGTTTGAAGCGATGTACATCATGTTGAAAGTTCTACTTGAAAGTTCCCATAAAGATATCTAAAAAATTATCCTTAGTAATTTTCTTTACCCAGAGACCGAGCTTTTGGAATTGTTCAATGTGCTCTGTCATTGGAATTTTTTTGCAGAATATTATCAATTGACTAAAGAATGTATTGTTCTTAATATCCCCATAATGTGATATCAATTACTCCGTGAGAAAATATAATTATTTTTTCTTTTACAAATCCATTGATACCAAAAAAACTGATCATTTTTTAAATACAATGATGCAATAGGTACCCTTTGTAAGCTTGGCACTTGGTGTAGATCAAAGAATTGCTCCATCTGGAATATCCATGTTATAGGATATTTACCATCAAACATCCTCCTACTGATCATTGGATTGAATTAGTTCCTTCATGCCACATTGAAACATCAATGATGTGGATATTGAAGTGATTAATAATCACGATTCTAAGACTCAATCTTTATTTCCTCTATGTTTTCATGGTTTCCTTGCATTTTTATATATCCTTTAGGGATTCTCTCATATAGATTATGTAATATCATGGAAGACATGGAATTTTGTAATTCTAGCATCTTATCTTCCATAGTATCTTGATTTTCATCCATATTCTTTTCCACCTTTCCAATCTGGTGAAAAAATTCTTCTCTTTCTCTTTCTTCTTGACTTCTGGTTGAGCTCTCTAGAGGTTTATTTGGTGAAGTAAATTTTGGAGGAACCTTTGGAGTCTTGTGAGAAAATAATAATTCTCCTCTTTTTCCTCTTTATCGCAAATTTTTAATCACCAAAAATAGATATTGCAATCAAAAGTTATGCCAATTATAAGTTATGTTTCTTTCAAACCCTAATTTAGAGAATGTTTGGACAACTGACCTTTTTTTATATATATATATATCTGAAATTTGAACTCTACCAAGTCTGAAATTTTGACATGTAGTACTTTGATATGACTTATTAAACTCCGAAAAATTTCACTGTCTAAACCATCACTGATAAAAAGTTATGAAGAAATACCAAAATGTCTTGTTTAAGACTAATTTTAGGATTAGCAAACCCCAAATCCCATAATATATATCTCACAATTTATAATGATTAAAAATCTGAAATTGTTTCCACATGTAAATAAATATGTCTCCTTAGTATTCTAAAAATTTCAGAGTTTGAAACTTCACCAAAATATTTTTATGGTTAAAATAAAATAATGAATTGTTTGAGACTAATTTCAGGATTAGTAATAAACCCTAACTTTCAAAAGTTATATCTCTAACACTATAATGAACCAAAACCTCAAATTTTTACCACCTATTCTTATATATGTTTCCTCAATGTCCTCAAAATCTCAATGTCTGAAACCTTCTACTAAAAAATTTCTAACGAAAATTCCAAGGTGACTTGCTTGAAGTAAGAAAACCATAGGATCAATGCTATGATACCAAATTTTATGAATTGGTGCCTTGAGAATGGTAATAAGTCAATGAATAATATCCCACATCAAAGGGGAAACCTCCTTTTACAATATATTCAATGTACAAGATGAGATAATATGATCCTAAGACTAAGTCTTCTTGGTATATATAGGAGACAAAGTGTATAATTATAACGAAAGGGTACAATGAAGTGTTGTAGTGTACCTACTAATATAACACTAGAAATGTAATCATTCAATATCTAGGGCTTAATAAGGGGTTTTATATTGTTAACATTCAAATCGTCCTATCAATCAGGTAAGGGAAAATCCCTGATAATGTGTCCCGATTGGACTCACTCTTGTTTGGGATTGAAAGTTCTCATTAATATGTGGGTCTAGTTTCCACTAAGAATTAAAAGACAAAGAGGAAGACAAACTAATTGTCCCCCAATTAATTCTTACTAATCCTATATCTAATCTAATTAAAGAAAATGCAAACTATCTATTCTAATTAATTCTAACCTATCCTGATCAGGAGAATTTAAAAAATATAGACACAAAATGAAATGATATTACTAATAGTAGAAATAATTCATGTTAACAACAATAGGTTGAAGCAAAAACGAAATAGATATAATCACAAATATTTATAAATTACACATGCAACATCATCCCTGTGTCTATTAGAAACCATAAATGCATAAGCCTCTTAAATAACAAGCATAGAAATAGTTCATATGACAATATCATTCAAGAAACTCATAAAACAACAACACATGTAGAATAGTCCCATATACAGTCACAAACATTCATGATTCTCAAAATTCCTTCTTCTCTTTATTGAATCAAAGATAATAGTACCATCCAATGCTACAATGGGAAAAATTTCATCTTCATTCAATGATCTTTATTTTATAAAACAAGGAAGACCTTTCACATTATTTAACTTCCAACAGTTACATCTCTTCGACTCACTTATTTTGTCTTATCATATAATTCAAATTTCCCATACTTTTTCATTAATGAATATATGAAAATTATGAACATAATTTAAAAAGACTCTTAAGTCAACAAATTCTCTTTGTATTAAGTCCATGAGTCACACTTATTGGAAAAAACTTTGACCATGTTTAAATATATCTTCTTCATTCCTCAAATTTTCCAGGAATTTTTGTGGTCAACCTATAGAATATGATTCTACCAACATATTCCTCATTGTTCCATATTTCCAACGAACCCTCTCGCACTTGATTTGGTCTTTTGGAACTCGAGATATGTCCTACTAAACAATTCATAGTCCATCTCCAATCAAATTCATGTCTCCCTTTTTCCTAAATTTTTAGGGACATTTATATTACAAACTTGGCTCAAATTATACTTCTAACATGTTCTCCTCTTCATTAACTTTCCAAAGATCCCTCTCGTGACTGATTTGTCCTCCTAAAACATGAGTTATGGCCTCCTAAAGTTAACACTCAACGGTCATTAATCTCATCGTGGGGTTAATATGGACTGTTGATCTCATATGCCTAAATAATCATCCCACATGCATTGTTTGAAGTGAGTGAAAAGGATTTATATTGTTTTTCCCTCCCTTTGCAGTTTGTATGTGGAGTTAGGGTATGGATAGAACCTTGACCCTAATAATCCCAAAAATAAAGAATAATGAAATAATCGAAATTAATTAACCAAAAAAATGACGTGAAAATCTCATGTTAATTTGGAAAGTTTCAAATATAGTAAGTCTAATGATAAAGTCCCAATGCGGTACTATAGGTTAAATAGAAAAAGAAATAAAATTAAATATAAAAATTAAATAAATAAAACTATACAAAGTCATATATACAAAATAAATTTTGGATGTGTTAAGGAAAAATTAGGATTGTTTCCAAATATGGGTCAAAGTTCCACACCTGGGTTAGGGTTTTGCACTTAGAAATCAAAATATGATACAAAGCATATCATGCAAGATCCGAATATCCATATTTCCAGCATATATCCTTAAAACAAATTTGGTTGTCCAAACACTGCATCATATAGGATAGGTCAACACGACACAAATGGAGTTACATGAGATAACACATGATAATTGGAAACCTAGACGATGCCTTATATACCATGTTATATGGAACGTAACATGCCACATCAAATTCTATGCAAGGTAAGAATTACCTTTCCAGCTCATGGTCATTGGAGGAAATAAATATAATAGACAAGTGGAAAGTCTTGATTCGATCTCGTAAAGGCATGGATCCAAAATTTGGGATTTAGATGAAGGTGTTTGTTAAGAGAAAGGTCGAATCTGGATGCTCCATGGGGCATAACACCTAGGATTCCATGTGGATTCCACGCAAGCGCTAAGCTAGACACCAAAAGAAGTATGACATTAAGATCGCAGACATAGAGGCTGAATGAGGAATATGACATGTTATATGCCAAATCAAAAACCTTGGGGATGTCACAACATACAACACATCAAGGCCACCTAAGTTCGAGAGTGGGTAAGACTTTGGGAGGATGAGCGAGACGATACACAAGTTGTCAAGTCAGCGATCATCATACTGAGATAAAGATTGCACCAACCCGAGTCAGACACGTGGCAATGTAACCAATGGGTGATAAGATGACACATCATACAACTCATCACATGTTAAAACTATGTAAGGTGACCCATATGATGAAAGGGAGCCTAATGCCAGCTTGGCATGCAAAAAAAGTCAATCCGATAAAGGGGAGCTTGATATGCTTTCAGGCCTCAACTTTTAGAAAACTCGAAGAGATGTCCCATTGTCATCTCGATAAGGTAAGTTTTATGGCTCACTGATGATAGTCAAATTATTAAATGTGTCAAGGTTCCACTAGGGATCAAGGTTCCAGTAAAACAATAAAATACAACAAAATTCAGATCTGGGACAATCATGAATTAACTAGGAAACGTACATGGTGATAAAGTTTAATTCATATTGAGGTTCGAGACCAATGAGACTTAATTCTGAATGTTGGATTCACTTATATTCAATATATGATAAAAGAGAAGTATGTTCAAGAATAAAAATATTAAGGACTTCCTATATGCATTTCAGAGCCAGAGTAGTTAGATTTCCATCTTTTTCATTAATTGAAAGCCATGTTCTTGAGTTCCCCATGTGTTATGTTTCCAAATGCACATGATCTTATGTTTCAGCTTGTTTCTTTGAGGACTTGGAATGGCATAAGCATCTGATAAAGAGAATGAGCATGTAACCATGTTACTGCAACCATAGAAATAATAATATTTGTTAGGCAAGAAAGAAAATATTGGTTAGTAATGTATTATAAATGTTGCATTATTTCCCCTTGCCAATAACAAGTATATGAAAAAGAACTAGGTTCGCCTGAAAATGAAGAAATGAAAAGGAGGAATTCCTTATAAGAAATCATTTAAGATATTGGCTTATTATGAACAATTAGATGTTGTAAACAAATGTCATGAAAGATGCATGTATTTAATATCAATCTCTTGAAAACAATCAAAGATCCTGTGATTCTAGTTATGGATTTTAAACTAAGGAATATGATTTACATGTGAGAGCTTGAGAATGAATATGAGTACAACAGGTACAAGATACAAAGTAACAACTTCCTTTTTATTCAAATCAATGATTCACTTCTCCATGATATAATGATATGATAGTACAAGACGATGTATAAGGAAACAATGGATCCCTAAAATCAAATCCTCTTCAATTCATTAAACAAATCATCAAAACCCTGCAATCAGATAGGATCAACAAATACCTTTAAATCCTTAACACCAATTAATGCATCAAAATATGGCTTGTCAATATCATTACACATGGATCAAAGAAGCATCATAAATCAAAGGTATAATGAAGAACATCTTAAAGTACAAGATTAAAGAGAATATGGGTTATGACAAATCTCCTCAAAGGTAAATAATCATTAAATATCTAAAACCCCTAACCCCCTTAAGGTGGATAAAGAATATTCAGTAGGATTATAGTAGTAGTGGATTAGGTATTAGAGATCAAATTTAGTAGAGGGGCCCTTTCCTTTTTCTTATGAAAAAAAAATTAAAGGGGGGTTGTTGTGGCCACAACATATACTTAACATGGGCTTTGTCTAGAGCTTAACATATACATGCCTAGACATTCACTGAGCTAATTTTGGAATTGAGTTGCACACTATGATTCCATACAAACATATTTACATCATTTATATACTACATCATTTATTTAAGTTCACATGCTCAACTCCTATCATTATAACCATGCATTTACATTTTATACATAATCTAATCCAATACATTATAGAGGTCAAAATCAGGGTTGTGTAGATAAAGATCCATCATTTACCATGTATTTAGATTTGAATTTAATTCATTTGAATTTACATCATTAATCAAGATTCAATTTAAATATTTTTAATTCACAGTTGGTTTAATTTAGTATTTAATTAACCAACATTTAACTTTAAGCACTAATGCACAATCAAGATGTGTTGACCCCTCCATTTTTGGTAAACATGGTGGCCACATTTTCTATAGATAGCATAAGATGTGCTCATATCCACCCAAATGAAGAGATGATTAGAAAATATGGAAGAAGAAATTGGCTAGAAGATTTCCTTTTCTTGCATTGGCAGTTGGGAAAACAACTAAGAATAACCCAGTGTCTGAGTATCAAAGTATATAATGTAAAGGATTCAACTTGTAAAGGGTTTCGAATGTATGTTGGGATATGTTTCAAGATGTATTTTGATACTCTGGCCTTTGGCTATTAGATGGTTTTTGTCTTCTTCTACCTGCGTGAGTACTTGTGCTACCCGTTCCAACAACAGTTCTATTTGAGCCTGACGCTCCTGTTTTTGTGTTTGTGCAGTGATAAGTTCTGCCTATATGTTCTTCAACTCTTGCATTCCCTTGACTTGTTCTAGAATTGGTATGGTCTTCTGTCGCTGCTTGAGTTCTTGGATCGTTGCATTGATCCTCTCCTCCTCCTTGTCCTAGTGTTGGACTTGTGGATCCTATTCCAGCCTTGTCCAAAGTTGTGCTGCTTTATCCAGCAAGTTGGTTGTTGTTCTTACCTATTTTTCTAACTCTTGCACCTACATTGCTGCTTCCTGCTTCCTTTTCTTCTTCACTGCTAGTGGAGTTGTCGGTCTAATCTATCCGCGGGGAGTCTCGATCTCCTTTTGATACTGATCAATGCCTGCGCAATTTGGTCGATCTTTTCTGTGGCTGGGAGTTCATTTCCTTGTGCAGTAGTTGGAAGTTTCCCAAAAACTTCTTCCACTCTATGTTCCATCTCATTTCTGCGTTCTTTCTCCCCCTTGGTTTTCAATTGGGCCTGTGCACAAACTGATTCCAACGCTTCCTGCTTCTTTTTTGCTTGTTGTAGCTCAACTAAGTTTTTATGTGCTCGAGCCTGCATCTCGTGGTCGAAGCTAACCTGTAGTTTATGTAATGATTTTAATCGCATCTACGTCAAGACCAATTGGATATGATCCAAATCCTTTAACGGTATCTGTCCCACAATTTCATCCATTCGTAGCATGCTAGGGTTTATGTAGACCGTGGAATGTGCATGTGGTATCAAAAGAACTGGGTCA
The DNA here is from genome assembly GCA_009831015.1 of Picea engelmannii. NCBI lineage: Eukaryota > Viridiplantae > Streptophyta > Pinopsida > Pinales > Pinaceae > Picea > Picea engelmannii. The sequence goes on from ML785331.1 coordinate 847,909, forward strand.
CGTTCTCCTACCTCCACCCTTTCTGTGGCCTATGTGGTCGATGGCTCTATGCCTCTACTGATACTTGTGATCTAGGATTCCTCAAATTTTTTAAGGAGCTATCCCATTTTTTTCTGTTCCTTCTGCAGTTTGTCCCTGTGGTGCGTGACGTGATTAAAATATTCTACGAGGAAGTCTTGGACCATCCTGGAAATCATCTCTCCATCGTCCTTTGTGATGGTGTAGTCCGGTGGTGGTCATTATGCCTTCATCTTCTTGTGCGCACCTGCGTCCTACACCACTAGTCTCTTAGCCCCCCTAGTTCCTCTGTGATGGGGTTTGGTGTGGTTTCCTATGCTCCCTCAGCTAGTTTCCTTTGTCCATTGATCGACTGGGTGGTTTCTATTCCTCCCTTCTGGGTCCCTGGCTGCTCTGAGCCATTGTCTGCCTGATTTGACTTGGTTTGGCCCGTTCTTCGTCGCTTGGGTACTGGGATTTGTGGAGGTTGTGTCTCTGCCTGCGTAGCCCCTTCTTCTGCTATTTGTCCCGATACTCCTCGGGGTATAGTTGGAATCCTTCATTCATCAAGCCATTCACTGATGATCATGTCGATATCACCCTCTATGACATAGTAGCACATCTGTAGCCACTGTTTATCCGGGTTCTGCCTTGGTTGTATCCACATGGCTTGTCGCCTTACCCATAAATTAGCAATGTCCCCGTATCATGCGATAGCCTCTGGTGTTATTCTCCATGATCAACTGATGGCTTCCTGTATCTCCCATAGGTATGCTTCGAATACAATTTGTTCTCCTTCTTATTCTTGTTTAGTGGCTCAGCTCTTAGGACATGATATCTTGCTTCCCCTGGCTATGGTGTGGTAGAAAAGACGGTGTATTCTGGTTCTCGCCATCCCATGAAAGCTATGAGAGTGATCAACCATGAGTAATGAAATTCCGCACCTGCATCTAGCGCGTCTTTGCAGTCTATTTGGAACAAGTTTGATAGGTATGGTGCCCAACTCATGAAGGTGCCTTCTGCGCATTGAGCTGCAACAACAATGACTCTTGCTGGCACTTCGTCTTTGTAGCAATTTCTTAATAGTTTGCAGGCTAAGATTTTTACGCCCAATTGTGTCACGACATCGTTGATCCGTTTAATTATAATGCCTCTTGTTCCCCTTTCGATGCCGTATTTCTTCTTCATCTACTCTGCCAATGCTTTTTCCTTGGACTTATCATCCAGAATCAACGTGGGATCCATACCCTCGTTGGGTAGGCATGTTATCTGCATGATAAGTTCGACCATTATGTGGACGGGTTTGTCCAGCCATATATCCCCTCCATGCATAACTGATAACAGTTGTTTGATGCATGCCATCGCATATTGGCCTCTGCCAAAGTGTGGTATCTTCAACAACCCTAGAATTCCTGTTCTGTCCAGTCCAGTGGCCCACTAGTGTGGCTGAGTGATGGTTTCTTCGATTTGGTTCATGACTATTTTCTGCATGAAGACCCGCGGTGCAAGATCTGGATATTTGGTGTCATCTGCTAAGTCATGGTTAGAATATTTGAGCTTCCCGATGTGACCTAATACTTGTGGGTCCACCTGTACTCCCTTTGGTATGCGAGGTATCACAATCTCTACAACCGGTTTCTTTCGAGGTGAGCTTGGTATCTGAATTCGATCCTTCTGCTGTAATGGTTGGCTCAAGGTTCCAATAGCTTTCGATTACTCCTTTTCCATCCATTCTACCCAAGCCATGGCCATTTCCCCCGTCGTCTCGGCTAAAAAAGAATATGGGATGGGTCTTTGAGGGACGTCTGGTTGCACTGCGACATCTGGGTTCTGTGCGCTTCTAGTGGCTCCTATGACTGCTTCGACGTTTTCTGGTGGTATTTCCTGGTGGGTTTCTTCTTCTTTGTTTTGGGGATCGTGTGTTGATGCTGGTGTATCCTATTCCATGGACTTTGTTTTTGGTTTTGGGGCCTCCTCACATATTGGTGTGGACTCTACTGGAATTTCCTTTGTTGATGGGATTTCATCAATATTGACAATTTCTGGTGGTTGTTGTTCTCTTTCTTCCAATGTTCCTTGCGACCTTGTCTGAGCCCTGGTTGATATGGTTGTATGGCCTAGTTATGCAAGCTTCGGGGGTGCCATAATGGTGTCTGTCGAACGTTTGTAGGGTTTGAATGGCTTTGGTGAGCTCTGTGGTTTCACTCTGTTCATTCTTGTTGCTATTGCTCTTTTCCTGTTCTCCTTTTGTGAGTAGACTAACTGTTGTTATGCTCATGTGTTGCATGGGCTCGCCATGAAGGTTTTCAAGGAAGATTCCTCCATCGTGTGATTAAGGCACCCTAACTATAGGTTCAATGCATCTGTGATAGTTTCGTACTTACCATTATGCCCGCTCTGTCGTCTCATGTTGACAGGTTTAATGTGGCATCCCATCCATCCTTGCCTTTCTTTAACTCTTCTTCTTGTTGTCCTGTCAACCTGCTTTTGCCGGTATTTCCCACATGTTTCCTTTTTTGATATGGTCGTTATCTTTTCCCTTGATGGCTTCATGTTTCATATGTGGCTTGTCCATCATGCCCCCCCCCCC
>ML785331.1:872102-891924 GCA_009831015.1 Picea engelmannii
TGTTTTGATGAGTGGTATTAATTTTTTTTAATGTTTTAAAGTCAAATTAGTTTAGGTAGACAATATCATGTGCTTAATTAGATTTGAGTATGGAATCAAATTGGGTAGCCTAATCTCAAAGCCAAAAAGAATCTGCACAAAATTTTAGGTATAATCATGGATTTGAGTAGGGAATCAAATTGGGTAGCCTAATCTCAAAGCCAAAAAGAATCTGCACAAAATTTTAGGTATAATCACAGTTGAAAACATTATAATTTAAAATATAATTCAAATTGAAAATGAAATTGTTTAGGAGGTGTAGAACAGTGGGTTATAATTTTAGGTATAATCACAGTTGAAAACATTATAATTTAAAATATAATTCAAATTGAAAATGAAGTTGTTTAGGAGGTGTAGATCAGTGGGTTATAATTTTAGGTATAATTACAGTTAAAAACATTATAATTTAAAATATAATTTAAATTGAAAATGAAATTGTTTAGGAGGTGTAGATCAGTGGGTTATAGAGTGTATTGTGAAGGTATTTTTTTATGAAGTTGTCATTATTAATTATAATTATACTGTTCAATCCAATTACAAATTTTACCAGATAGCAAAAAATTGAATATATAATTAAATTAACTTCATCTATGATGGATAAAGTGTTTATTAAAAACATTTGACCTTTCCAAAACTCACACGCAATTAAATCTCCAAAAACTTATTAAAAAATCTTTTACAATAATAAATCTTATAAAAATTTACTATATATTTAAAATTTTATTAAAACAAACATTATGTACACAACTTTTTCCTTCTTACTTCAAAATAACTTCCCTTACATGATATTACCAGACCTCAAGGATTATGTCAAACTCTAAATTGATCTAAATTTTTAAGAAATAATTTCCTTACACTATCGTACCAGGCCTCAAAGGATTATGTCTAACTCAAAATTGATTTAAATCTTTAAAAATTGTACATGATATTACCAGCCTCAAAGATCATGTCAAACTCTAAATTGATCTAAATCTTTAAGAAATAACTTCTTTACAAGATCTTACCAAGCCTCAAAGGATTATGTCTAACTTTAAATTGATCCAAATCTTTAAAATTTTTACATAATATTAACTCTAAATTGATCCAAATCTATAAGAAATAACTTCCCTACAATATCGTACCAGGCCTCAAAGGGTTATGTCTAAATCTAAATTGATCCACATCTTTAAAAATTGATGGAAGTTTTGAATCCATAAAACTCCTTTTCCATCTCCCAATTAAAACAGAAAGAAAGTGTTGAGATTTTCAAAAAGTTTTCAGCCTCTCAAGAAAAATTCAAACAAATACTCAAATCAAAATATTGAGTGTACTGCTATATCACAACAAACCGACATTGATTACTATTATTATTGATACTACTGTTTCAACCATGCAACACGCTAGACGCGTTGTATGTGCTGTCTGACAGAACAGTAGATTCTGATCGACATGCCTCCTGTGCAGTATTTTATTTCTTCTTCTTTCGGCTCCTGCAGCGACCTGTCTTCAAATCAACGTGGACGCCACGGCTGGGATACGCGGCCATTATATCGCCACGGGCATTGGATTTGACTTCGGCCGGCAGTGAGATTGTTAATTCCTATGCATGCAGCTAGCGAGCATTACGTTGTCTGGAGTAGGCAGGAGAAAGCATATATTAATAACAAATCTGCCCAGATTTCCTGTTGGTGTGGCTTTAGATTATAAAAAGAAGAAATTCTTACAAATGACAGATTGGCCGGGTGAATCAGAAAATCTGTTGATGTGGGCCTGTGTTCATGTCGGCGGCCCATAGAAAGACGAGCGATCCACAATATTCAATGCTGCTCCCGGTATAAAAATATTCCATGTTGAAAAACAATAATGTCAAAAGCAAAATAGAGAATATTCACAATTATTTGTGATGGGATGTACAAGGATTCCATATTTCTTCATCGTTCAACAAAATTTGACCTAGAAACGATACTGGGCAGTGGGAAGTATTGTTCTGTGTAATTAATTAAGAGGGATTTTTATATACGGAATCGTATTGTTCGGTGTAATTAAGTAAGAGGGCTTTTTATATACGGAATCGCCATTGCTGCAGCCAGGTTTTTTAAATTCAACACGTAGTACAGGGCAATTTCTACGTTGACGCTGATTGTGGAAGGTGGTCCTTTGTTTTACTTGAAGAGAATCTTTTTGAATGAATTAAATAAGTTAAACTTTATTTTAACGTGGATTCTAATATTGACTGCAAAGGAAAAATGAGAATTTAAATATAAATTTATGGTTATTTAAAGTTATTGGTTAAAAGGTATATGTTGGTATATTTTAATTTGATTTTTTTCACATTACGCATAAAATTTTCCTTTTTAAATTATATTTATTAATATTGTTTATTAGTCCCTGCCGTAGAGGGATTATAGCGAAATAAATCGTTGACCTTGGTATTAGATTGTGCATTGCTCAGAAATATTTTCATATTTTCTATTATTGGAACAAAGGAAGTGAAGACATCGATTTTAATATAATAAAAAGTATCATGTTTGTCATTGTTAAATATCTTGACCTGTCGAAAGTATTTGGTAGTATATGGTCTTTTTGAATTATATATTTTATTATGCATTGGTCAACGGTGGATTAATGCTAGCATTAGTTCGAACGTCTCCCTTAACATTTTTTGTTGGGTAGAATACATTCTCTACCATATTACTATGTCTGATTTTTGCTTTATTGTTGCGTGCTTCGAGAGAACAGGTTTGCCACGCTGCATATTTTCTTAAATGCTTGCACAGGCCTACGCCCTTCGACGGTCCTGACAGTCTTAACTGTTTACTTAATAGCTCTGGCAATGTTAAATGATTATTGTGCAGATGGGTTGCAATACAGTTTCGTTCATGGTTGGCATCGTTGCTTGAGTGTTCGATCCTTGTTTGGTGCTTCGTTCCATGGTTATGGTTCTTGTTTGATTCAACTTTGCAAAGTTGAGGTCCTGCAATTGTAGTTCGATATCCTCGTGGTTGTTCATTGGTTTGTTGTTTTTCAACTTTGCAAGTTGTTGGACCTATTGTTGCGGTTTGCAGTTTTTGGGGATGAGCTCTTGTCGTCCTTTGTTGATGGGTAAGTTTCCCCGTTGTTGTTGTTTTTCAATGGTGGCAGTACCACCATCTTTGTCTGTGCTCTTAGTTTCTGTTCCTGGAAAGCATGTGTCTTGCAATGCAGAGGGATTTACAAAAAGTAGTTGGGAGCCATCAGAAGAGGGAACCATCAGGTAGGGTCTGTATGCAGGGTATGCTTTCATTCTGTGGGTGGGAACACTACGTCTACCTGTTCTATTTTTGTTGAGTAAAGTTATTGTTTTATTTATTTCTCTGTTTTTTTCTCATTTGCTATGGGGACTAGGGGGGATTGAAGTTGAGAAGAAGAAGGTTCAAAGATACATATGGGAATTGGTGCCCTGCTTTGTTTTTTTTTCTATTTTGGTACCTTTTATTTTTTTCTCCTGCTTTTCTTTGTTTTCATAAAAAGTGAAACTATGTAGCAAATAGCTTCAAAGTGTCAGATGAAGAGATGAATGAGGTAATAGATGTTGAGTCGTACGAAATAGCTTCAAAGTCCATTGTACATGACAACATTGACGTGGTTTTGCATAGCAATGGGCTTTTTAGATTGGATGCATTCTCGTATACTGTTGGGGATTGTCTTTTTGATACATTCCAGGTTCTATTGCATTTCCGTTATTCGTCGATCGAGCTGCGCAATGGATTGATAGATTATTTCTTGAACTGTTTTAAAAATGGCGATGCCGAGGCTTTGCAGTCCTATGAATACAAACTGGAATCTGATTTTCTTCGGCAGTTGCATGGATTACAAGATGTCACTATGTATTTTTCAAAAATGTGGTTGTCTGCATCTCTAGTTCTGCCTCCGCATGAGAGGGAACTTTGGGGAGATACATTTTGTATACGATGGCTGTCTAATTGGTTGAATATATCAATTTCCATTTGGTCATTGACAAGAAAAACAAAATATCTACTATTCAATAAAACTACATCTGACAATCCATATTGCATCTTGTTCCATGATGCCAATGCCCTCAGTGGCCATTATGAACCACTAGTGTACAAAAAAATTCCCATATGCAATATAGAAGGTCCTCGTATATACTTGTCTGTTATTTGCAAAGACCTTCAATTGCAATGAAAAGGGATTTTGCATGGCATAGATTGCCATGGTTTACAGCTGGCAACAAACATTGTGTCTAGCTGTGGAGATAGTCTGTTCAATGCAATTTGTTGTTTGGTACCAACAGAATTCGATGTTCAGTCGCCGTGAATTTACACTGTACAGTCCTTTTGCAATGCAATTATAGGTGGCAGCCAACAGGATTTTAGGTGCTTGCATCAACACCTTTGTCCATATCTCGTAGAAAATATGTCGGCAGTTAGAAGTTGGCATGAATACCTTGTGAACATGGCGCTTCCATATGAAAAAGGGCATATGGAGGGTTGTAGATTCTGTTTGCAATGGTTGTCTATCATATTCAGGGTTAATATCCAGGTGTGGTTTCCCTTGCCAGATGCCACTGTCCATTCCTGGGTTATTGATTCAAATTGTGATCGAATAATTAACATCCTTTCGTTGAAAATAGATACAACACATATCCATTATGAACCTTTGCTTGCACATATCGGTAGTTCAGGGTTGACTATCCCTGCCACCCAAACGACATCGAATTTGCATAGACGTGGAATGTTTTTTTGTGAAAATGAAAGTCCTCCCAGTTGCGATATGGGCAAACATGTCTTGAAAAAAAAAAACATGCGTAAAATTCATGACAATTGTGATGAGGCCATAGACTGCTTAGACAAAAAACGTAGAGTAAGTTATCACAATTTGAAAAAAATTATTCGTCAAATTCGCTCGACTTCTGATAAGGTCATAGAGGCATTGAACAAAAAATGTAAAGTAGTTTCTCAGAAACTGGATGAAAGTGAAATTCATCCCAGTTTCCACCAGCTCATCCTGCCCTTCGGAAAGAAATGTAGACTAAGTTACCACAACTTGAAAAAGGTCATGCGCGAAAGAAAAAAATACATTGCTACACTTCCTTTTAGAGAGAAACTCACATATCACAATGTAAAGAAATTTGTTCATGCAGAACAAAGCATAAACAGGTGCGATTGCATATCCCAGAATGGTGATGCAACTGTACAACTTTGTGATCTACAAGCAACACCATGCAAGAGTAGCAATGAAAACCAGGAAACAATTTCTACGAATACTTCCCTGCAAAAGAAAAATGCAAGACAGAACTACATGAAACAAATGAAAGACACTCCTTCCATTGCATGTGCAATTTGTGAAAAATTGAATTTTTCAAAAAACAGTAAGTCTTTCACGCCTGATTTGCAAGAAGAATACCTCCACTTGAGAGCCCAGGATAAACCATTTTCCAATGCAAAAGTTTGTCTTCCATGCAAACGATCGCTTGAAAATAGAAAACTGCCATAGTTTGAAACCCCTGACCGAATAATATGTAATACAACACTAGCAGATGTAAGTGCACTTACGGAACTCAAGGAGAGACTTGTGTCTTTGCAGATTGCATTTTCCCAAATCAGACCTTGGGGCTATAAATGACCCCAGATGGGCTTAACAGGATCAATTATTAATGTGCTTGTTCAGCTAGATGTTGTGCAAAAAGCATTGCCATAATCTATTAACAATACAATTACAATCGTTGTGGCTCTGAAAAGACGTTTGCGATACAAAAATGCCTATCAGACAGGCAAAGTGCGTGTGCATGCTATTATGAAAGAATTAAAGGAATTATGTTCCAGAGTCTTGTACAAAGCAGAGAACATTTGTATAAATGCCAACTGGAACAATGTTCTCGCAGAAGAACATGGCAACTCTGCAGATACTCTTGAAAATCCTAGTGATTTTGATGCAAGTGATGAATCGGACAATGAAACAACTGTTGAAACATTGGTGCATAGATTCACTGATTCACAGTGCATTCGTGACTTGCAAGAAAAAATTGTCGAAATTGCACCTGCCGAGGGGCAGCGTTCACTTGGAATATTCAAGGACAAATTCGCTGAGGAAATGAACTTTCCAACACTCTTCTATGGAGATCCACGTGGCACTGATATTATAGAACGATTAAGTTATCATAAAATAGTACTATGGGAGTTGCTACATTCAAGCAGTTGCTTCTCCTGTCATATAACAAATTTGTTTTTCAAGACAATGCGCATAATAATAGAGCAAGTTCTGTCTTGCATGTGAGTCCGAATAAGAAAAGGCCAGTTACAAGGAAGAAAGTTGTTCGCGAAGGATGTGAAGTACAAAGTTAACCTAGAAAAAATTCTGAAATCTGATATTGGATACATAGATTTCAAAAACATCCGCACCTCTCGTGACTATTTGCAACAAAACAAAAAAAATATTTTTGCAATGATTCGGCAATTAGGCCCACCAACATTTTTCATCACATTTACAAGTGCAAAGCACTGTTGGGATCCATTGGTGGTTGTGGTATCTGACCTGCATAAGAACAAGAATCGTAAAAAAGAAACCAATACACTGGAAAATAGCAACATTGACTACCTCATAAGAAAAGACTTGGTTACATGTACTCACTACTATAGACATAGAATAAATTCTTTGAGGCAATTGATATGCCATGACGAAATGTTTTTCGGAAAAATATCAGACTATGTTTTTTTCACTGAATTCCAAAATAGGGGAAATGAACATGACCACGCACTGTTGTGGATAGAGGATGCACTAGTGTATGGAGCCGATAACAATTCAAATATCGAGCAATTTGTGGATAAATACATAACATGCAACACATATCATTTGGATCTAGAACTTGCGAAAGTCCATAGACATTACCATACAAGAAATTGTAGAAAACGAAAAAACTCACATTGTAGATACAACTTTCCCATGCCGCCAATGAGAGCTACAAGAATCATAGAGCTAGTTAGTGTAGAGGAAAATGTTGTTGTTGACAAATCTAAATCCTTGTTCGCATTTATAGAAGAAGGGGGATTTGACGAAATGATGAGCTTTGATGCCTTCTTGACACAGGTAAATCTTTCAGAATATGAGTACATCCAAGCCATACAATGTATGCTTAGGCAACCAACACTTTTCCTTAAACGAAAACTCTCCCATATTTGGAACAACAGTTTCTCCAAGGATATGCCAGTTATGTGGAAAACAAATACAGATGCATAGTACGTGCTGAATACATATGCTGCAGGATCATATTGTACCTCGTATATGACGAAGATTGACAAATCTATGACAAGTGCATTCAGAAAAATACGCAAAGAACATGAAAGAAGTCATATTGATGCCATACAAATGATGCACACACTTGGCAATACATTGCACTTTCCTTGCCCCTCACTTGTAGTTCAAGAAAATGTGTCTTCATAAACACATCTCCACTTGAAAAACACACATTTGTCCTTAAACCACCGGTTTTGCTGCAACAAGAGCCCGACAATTCAGAGGATGTGGTATGTCGCTCTATTATTGATTATTACATCCAGCGTCCCTCTCCTATTAGGCATATCTGCTTAGCAAAATTCGTATTGCATTACAAAAAAAATGGTGCACCCATATCAAAAAGAAAAAAAACCCTTTGTCATACGATTTGTTAAATACAACAAACATTGTGACTATGAAAACTATTGGAGAGAAAAAATGTTGTTGTAAGTTCCGTTCGATGAAAACAAAGAGACATTAATGCATAACTTTTGTACATGGGAGGCTGCGTATGTTGCGTTTGAGACTATGGTGCACATCAATGAAGCTAGATTTACCTACAATGTTAATCCAACATGGGGCGATCTAGAGGTTTCACTTAATGACCTAGAAACCCTGGCGATCATGATGACACGTTCAGAGACCCAAAAACAACCAGAATTGCTTCTGAGTCCTATGACTTACAAGGAGATTTGCCTCATCCTCCAGTGGCTGGAAGTGAAAAACGTATCAATCTTGGTTTTCAAGTTACAAAACATCCTTTCCTAATTGAAAATAATGAATACCACAGAATAAAACGTCTGTTGAATCATGAACAACAAACAATTGTAAAGGATATTGCTCTTAAAAAATGCTTGAACATGAACAGTCCTGTGCACGTGTTCCTTACAGGTGGAGCAGGAACATGCAAGACATTCACAACAAAAGCATTGTTCCAAATGCTTATACGAATCTATGATTCAAACAATTCCTCTGATCCTATGAAACCAAAGGGCCTAATAGTTCAATACACAGGAAAAGTTGCGTACAATGCTATTGGAACAACAGTCCACTCTGCATTTTTAATGCCTTTTAAAAAGTCACAGTTTCTTCCACTTAGCAAGGAAATGTTGGATACATTATCTAAGATTTATGAGGAACTCCAACTTGTCTTTATAGATGAAGCATCTTTGATTGGGAGTCGGCTCTTGTATTCCATTGACAACCGACTAAGAAGCATAAAACATGTGCAGACGAAATACTTTGGAAACATTGACATGATATTCTGTGGGGATCTTTACCAGACACATCCCATCCAAGATTCTTTTATATTTGAACAACCCACGGTCAACATGGAAACAATCACCCATGACTTCTGGAGAGACAATATTAAATGCTTTGAGTTGCATACTACAATGTGCCAAACAGATGAAACATTCATTGTAATTCTGAATAGAATGTGCACCAACAACCAAATACATGATGACTTGACCCATATTAATTTGAGATGCTTATGGCATGCACCAACAGACCCAACATTCCCTTACCCGTTCTACAAAAATAAGGATGTTGCAAACCATAATAGCCACATGCTCTCCCTAATGCCTAGCGATGATATCATCATCAATTCCATTGACCTGGAAGAAGACAACCATGGAAATGTTCCACGGCATGAACATTCAGTCAGTTTACCTTTGCAGCTTGTCCTCAAATTAGAAATGTTGGTTGAAATATATGTCTGCAACTATGATTCACAGGATGGCTTGGTGAATGGTGCAGATGGAATATTGAAAGGCTATACCAAGACATAAAAAATGGGTGTCCTTTGGATTAAGTTCCATGAACCACATATAGGCAAGCGACAAGCAAGCAAGTTGTCTTATCTATATAATTCAAATACTGGAAGCGATTGGACAACTATTTTGTGAATATCGAAGCCAATATCAACATCAACAAAGACAGGTCAACTGAATATTCGAAAACAGTTTCCGATTAAACTTGTATGTGCACGCATAGTCCATAGATCACAAGGACTAACACTTGATAAAGTTGCTTTTCAGCTTGTTGGAATTCAGATACATGGACTTGTCTACACAACACTGTCTTGTGTTAGAAGGATAGAGTCCTTGTATTTACTAAGTCCTCTCACAAAAGATAACTTCAAAGTGAAACAAAAAGTTGATATTGAAATGGAACGACTGAGGACCACCACAAAATGGAAACTACATTATGATTACCAATCCATACAAACAAATGCATCTGTATCAATTCTCTCGCTTAACACACACAACTTAAATGCACACATGGATGATATATTGAATGACTATGATATAATGCAATCCGATATTCTGTTCTTGCAAGAAACACACATGGCATTTTGCACGCAGAACAAACAATTCCCAAATCACAATTGCATATCAAGTTACATTACACATGGGGTCATGATACTGGTGAAAAAACATCTACCAATTTTGGACCATATACATATCGAAGAAAACAATGTTGAGCTGGTGCTTGCAAATTTTTTTTCTCATGAAACAAAAGTTGCAATACGGAATCTGTTTGTTGCTCCCCATGCAACATTCTCCAACATAGTACATGTTATTTCCAATGCATTGACCCATTTCCATTTGAACAGACCCATTGTACTTGTAGGAGACTTCAATATCGATATGCTACAAAATATTGGCAGAACAAAAGAATTGGAAAACTACATGTGCAAATACAGTCTCCACTTTCTTATGAACAACAGAGTCCATCTGCAAAATGCACTGATTGACCATGTCTGGTCCAATGTGCCCATTCCTCAATACAATATGTTTGTCTTAGACACATATTGGTCTGATCACGATACAATTAGTATTGCACTTGAATTATGACATATACATCAAATTTATTGCAAACTCATATTTGTATGTTTCAAAGCATATCTATATCTTTGATTTGTACACACATATCTCTAGACGGTGTTCTACTCGAATTATAAAATTTACATTGTGCAGAAAAAAAAAAAGGTACATCCTCCCAAAAACTATTTCTGACTCTATTCAATGTATTCTATTTTTTTTTTGTATATGTACATAGTACTTGCCTTTTTCTTAACATCTGAACTTATGTTCATATCCATTTTGCTTTGTACTTTTCTTCATAGAAATAGACAGGAAAAGTAGAGGATGCAAAGAAATCCTACCCACACACGTAGACCAAACCATGCAGAGGTGCACCCTTTTCCTACCCGTGTTCCACAGTAAATAGTTTTTCGTTTACTTTCTCTGTGTTTGTCAAACTTATTTGCAGCTATGTTTTTTTTTGGTTTTTTTTGTTTTGCGCATAGAGGCAACTACCCTCCACATCTGCCATCCAACAGATGCAATGTTGGGCCAGCCACCCCGCAAGTCCACTTGTGAATTTCTATATCGCCCAACCATAACGACTATTCGTAGGACATGAAACATTAGAAGCATATTGTGCATCTTGCAAGTGCATGATCCAAATAATGGCGTCTAAAATCTCAGCCACCTCGCAAGTCCGCCTGTCAAATTGTATATCGCGGAACTGCATGTGCTATTTGTAGAACACAGAATAATAAAAGGCTTTATTTTGACCCCTCCCACCCGAGAACCCACAAGTATGGAATGCGATATGGATACATGGTGTATAAAATATGATGTCAATACTTAATAAAGGTACATATCTAATTTTGCCTCGTTTCTACACACATCAGTCTAGTAACCACAAAGTTGGTGTTGCACATGAATTATGAAATATGCACTGGGAGTCGGACGGAGCCAAGTCCGCGATCCAAATAAGTGTCTAAGTATGGAATAAGGGATCTATGCATATTTGATATGTATTGCTCATTTCTGGGATCCCGCCAGCCCTAGAGTAGAATGTTGAACTGACCAGAACACAAACCCGCTTGTCAAATTATTGTCATAAGCTATTTGTAAGTAACCTAGCAATAGAGCCTCGTTTTTTACCTCGCCAGCCCGAGAACCCGCGATCCAGAAACTGTCAATGGTCTATAAAATATAAGGCAACCCGCAAGTCTCCTTGTATATTTGTATATCACGGAACTGTGCGTGCTATTTGTAGAACACCAAACAATAGAGGCATTTTTTTGAGCTCGCCCATCCGAGAACCTGCCATCCCAAAAGTGGCAAAGTATGGAATGACATCCGTACATTGCTTCGCTGAGAAATTTCGGCTGATGTAGCCTCAACATTGTAAACTCATCAGTTTCATTATGCACTTTCACACTTGGCCATTCCTTCCTTGCTTGCTCTTCCTTGTGCCCATCACCTTCGCATATCTGCATAATAAGAAATAGTGTTTATATATATGTGTGTGTGTGTGTGTCTTCTTTCTAAATCTTTAATGCTAACAGGTCATCATGTAGGCACTGTCTAAGCTATCATTGATGTGCGCAAGGCTCGAGAAGTTCTGCCATCAATGCAATTTATGCGAAGGCTTTTCTTATCCCTTCCCAATCTTAATTTCAAATGCCATGGAATGTCATTCACATGTCTCCATCTTGCTTCCTTCCAGAAACCTCCAATCTCTTCCAAGTCTTAATTTGAAATACCATGGAATGTCATTCGCACGTCGCCACCTTGGTTCGTTCACGAAACCTTCACTCCTTAAATGTTCTTCGCCGTAACTGCCACCTTCACACTTCTAAGTATGCAATAATTAATCTTTACTTCTAACAGGTCATCATACAACACACATAGATATTGTCATTAATGTGGATATTTTCCATTCACACGCATGGAAGCAATGTTTCCAGGGGATTATATTGTCCCCTCCAATTCTTCATTTCAAGCAACATCTGGAGCAAATCAATGTTTCGACAAAGTACTGGCACCGTCTCTACAACATTTTTGTAGAAATACAGTGAAAATCTTCCTCATAACCTTCCCATGCAAAAGAAGGGAAAAAGAATTGCAGGGGAGGCAGAGCAACCCAAAACTTACTGTGAAAACATGGATCTTGACGCTGATCTGGAAAGCATATTATGCAACCTTAATAAGCCCGTAGACGAAATTCAGCCTACCTGCTCAATGGACATGGTTGATACCCTAATTTTTGACGAAGATGAATCCTTCGTATTCCAGAATGTTGTTTTCGAATCCGAATAAAAAAAATTAATCATTGACAAAAAAGATGTAAATAATAACCAAAGACTACATCGTTCAGAACTTGACCTTGCCAATATGAAGGTGTCCAAAATCTCTCAACTTCACATGGAAACCAAAGATGCTCTTCATGGTTCCGTTGGACTCATTGAAGCCGAAAATGCCAGACTAAAGAACCACATTAAGGAATTAGAGGAAGCTTTGTTTCCTATGCCATTGCTTCACAGTTCTTTGTGAATAACAATGCCTGCTACTACGTGCACTCCTGCAACAAATCTAAAAGGGTTGTCCAGCTTCCTCGCATCATGTAGAGGATATGTCGAGAAAAATATCAACAAAAGAATGGGAATGATTACAAAGGCCTGGGAAACATCACAGAATATGGATTCCTTGGGGAGCAGGACACATAACTTGCTCCTACTTTTGCAGACGGATTTAAAAAATGAAGAAAGTTTCTATGTGCACACGGTCATCCCTTTTGCCTTTCATGTCAACAACATGGCAGAGACTAGAATAAGACAACATGATCTCCCTTCCAATAAACAACTCACTCAATTAGAAGCATGCTGGAAAGAGAAAGTGAAAAATCTGTATGTCATCGTCTACTCATGTGAGAAAGCAATATCAAAGAAAGAAACATTATTGACAAAGCTCACCAAAATAGACTTAGCAGGAAACACAAACAGCTTCTAGGACCCCAGCTTAATCCTCAACTCGCTGGCGTCAACCAAACAAGCTTTCAATAAACAAGTTGATAATTTGAAAGCCTTGTCTTTACAAAAATTTTACAGCATTATTGAATATCATGAACAAGAGGTGCACAACTGGCTAGTCCGGTATTCGGTATAGAATGCAGACATCGATGAAACTCTGTGCAAACTTTCAATTGATCTAAGCGAATTAGAAAATGAAGTTTTAAACATTCAAATCCGCAATGACATCAACGTCGCCCCTTTGAGAAACTATATTGAAGAGAACTTGAAGTGGGTCATTGCCCAAATCCAACAGGGAAATGCATAGTTCTTTCTTTGTCAATTTAGTTATTCCAACTTCTCTAAGTAGAAATCTATAGCCAAAAAATGATCTTACGATTTCTACTTTTAAGGTATTACATTCTACCGTGTCCAAATCCTTTCCACAGTCCTATTTCTTGTACATATTTCTGTTATGGTCTGCGGGAGCCCCAATCCCAGTCTATATGACAAACACATTTACATTTCTAGGGATATGTAACAAACTATTAATTTTTTCATATACTCCAAATAAAACTATTCTTTTGTCTGCTTATATATTTACATGTTCCTAGATTTTTATCTTCAACCATGTTGATTGTGAAGACATTTTGTTTAATTTATCTCAATTCTCTTTTTGTCCTATGCATCTTTTCTCCGGCCTGGTTATTTTCAAAATAAAGTATGAAATAAATCATTGACTCAAATTTGAGATATCATCTTTCAGATATATATATATATATATATATATATATATATATATATATATATATATACATTTCTTTAAATTTCTAGGAATATCTAACAAGTTTCATTATTTTTTATATTAATGTCATGAAATTGTGTTCGCTACTTCTTTTGTACTCAAATGTCTAGAGAATATGTCATTTGTTGGATCTTTACCACCTGTGCTTCATACTTTTGCCACAAAATCCCTTAAAATTTAAATAGTTCGCAAATCCGCTTCTCAATTTGTATATTGCTGAATTGTGGGTGGTATTTAAAAAATTGCATATTTGGAATGTGTAATTTATGCTCTCCAGGAACCTATAATTTGATACATTTCAATTTCTTGTATGCACTAGCCCCTATTTTAAAGAAAACTAATTCGAGAATGCTATTTATTTGGTCCTTTTGTCCACCACCCTTTGTAACAGACATTGGCAGCAGGACATGGAACAACATAAGCTCCATTTTCAAGTCCCCAGCCCGAGAACCCGTGATCCAAAAACTAGACAAGTTTTGATTCAGGGTTCCCTCTATGCTCTAATTCGGGAATGCTAGTTTTTTTCCTGCTTTTATGTGTTTGTAAAATTTCATAGAGAGTATGTACACAGAGTTACGTATTTTCTACGTATAGTTTACGGTCTCCACGAACCTATAATTTCATAAATTTTAGTTTCTTGTGTCGATGAATGCCTATTTTAAAGAAAACTAATTCGCGAATGCTATCTATTTGGTCCTTTTGTCGATTGCCCTGTATGCCTATGTAAAGAAAACTAATTCGTGAATGCTAAATTTTTTGAACACAAGCCCCTTAAAATTCGAATAGTCTGCAACTCCAATTGTCAATTTGTATATCACGGAACTGTCGGTGCTATTTGTAGGACACAAACCTACAATCCAAAAATTGGTCAACTCAAGAACCCGCTCTTTTAAAGAAACTAATTCGGGAACTTTTTTTTTTCATGCTTATGTTAGCCAACCTATGTAACAGACATCAGTACTATGTTTTTTTCCTTTCTTTGTCCACCAACATATGTAAAAAGAAAAACTAATTCGGAAATTCTAAACTTGTTTTAATTAATTATAAATGATTTTGATGATATTAAATAAGTTATTGAGTTTATTATTTCAATTTGCTTATTCGACATGAGCCTCTCCAAATTCAAATACTCCGCAAGTCTGATTGTCAATATGTATATCACGGAACTCTACCTGCTATTTGTAGCATAAGGAACAACAAAAGCCTGCATTTAAGGTCGGCAGCCCGATAACTTGCCTAATTCCGCAACGCAATTTTTTTCATGCTTATGTTCACCAACCTACGTAACAGACATCAGTACTATTTTTTTTTCTTTTTTTGTTCACCAGCATATGTAAAAAGGAAAACTGATTTTGGGAATGCTAAACTTGTTTTATTTAATTATAAATTATTTTATCGATACAAAAATAAGTTATTTAGTTTATTATTTCAATTTGCTTATTCGACACGAGCAACTTCAACTTCAAGTAATCTGCAAGTCCGACTGTCAATATGTATATCGCGGAACTCTAGGTGCTATTTGTAGACCACAGAACAACACATGCCCAATTTGCAGCCCGCCAGTCCGACAACCCGCGATCCATAAATTTCAAATAGTCCGCAAAACAGCTTCTCAATTTGTATATCGCGGAATTCTCGATGCTATTTGTAGGCAACGGAACAACACAAGCACAATTTTCAGCCCATAACCCCGACAACTCGGAATGAAGCTTTCATGCATGCTCTTTATATCTACTTCATCAAATCACATATTTTATTTTTGTAGGCCATGGAACAACAGAAGCTTGGTTTTCAGCTCGCCAGCTCAAGAACCCACGATCCAAAAATTCAACTAGTCCACAAAATTGCTTGTCAATTTGTATATTGCGGAAGTCTAGGTGCTATTTGTAGACCACAGAACAATAGGTCCCCAGCTTGACAACCCGCGATCCAAAAACTAGCTAAGTCAAGAACCCGCTCTTTTTAAGAAAACTAATTCGGGAACGCCATTGTTTTCATTCTTATGTTCACCACCCTATGTAATAGAAGTCAGTACTATTGTTTTTTCTTTTTTTGTCCACCAGCATATGTAAAAAGGAAAAATTATTCGGGTAACAACAAAAGCTCGATTTTCGGCACGACAAACCCAGAACCCGCGATCCAAAAATTCAAATAATCCGCAGGACCTCTTGTCAATTTTTATATCGTGGAAGTGTCCGTGCTATTTGTAGACCGTGGAACAACAAAAGCCCAATTTTTAGTCTAGCACCCCGACAACCCGAAAACCCATGTCAATTCTGCACCAAACACTTCTCTAGGAACCTAGGTAACATATGTTACTACTAATTTTTTTGTGTTTTTTGTCCATGACCATATGTAAAACATATGTTAAGAATACTATTTTGTATACGATGCCCTTAAAATTCTAATAGTCTGCAAATCCGGGTTGTCACTTTGTATATCACAGAACTATTTTTTCCTCTTCTTTCCCACGTACCCATGTACTTCAACTCCCTGCCCACGTGTCTCCTGACTTTAACTTCAGCTTGCTCGAGGCAACGCACCATTACTCTGAGTGTGCCCTACTCTGCCTTCACATCCTTTCAGTGGAGCTTGATGACCCTTTACTCCGTGCGTGCGGCCATTTATGCAAACTCACCAACTCCCTGGCCTATTTCAATTGCTCCAGCGGCTCCAAATGGCTCATTCTTTCCTGGTTTTTCTTCTCAGAGCTCTGCCTTTTGCCCAGCCTTTCCACAACACGTGCCATCACAAACGGACGACACCATGCAACTGAACTGGACACCAGGGAGCCGCCTCCTCCCGGCGACATGACATTTGCCGC
The DNA here is from genome assembly GCA_009831015.1 of Picea engelmannii. Classification (NCBI taxonomy): domain Eukaryota; kingdom Viridiplantae; phylum Streptophyta; class Pinopsida; order Pinales; family Pinaceae; genus Picea; species Picea engelmannii. The sequence goes on from ML785331.1 coordinate 888,831, forward strand.
CTTCTGCATGGCCCCATCGTGACACTACAACCCATACCGATGATCTGTCTAGTGTTTTCCTCTGTTATTTTGTCATATGCATGTCGAAATTTCATGCATTTTTCCATGGTTACTATAGTTATGATGTCTACACTTTCCACAGTTGTAACGACCACCCTTACGGGCCACAGTTTTGAACTATTTTTGCATTAGTAACAGTCTACACTTCAGTTATGAAGCGGTTCGACTGGCTGAGTTGGTTTCCCCTCAGGGCAGCTCGGTTCATACAATGTTATAATATTCTATAAATTGTTGTCTCATGTATATGACGGAATTGTTAAATGTATATCACAGAACTGTTTGGCGCAAAAAGTATATCACCGAACACCCTCGACATCAAAATCTTCATACAATGTTATAATATTATATAAATTACTCAGTCTCATGTATATGACGGAATTGTTCGTTGCAAACTATATATGACATAACTGTTAAATAAAATGAACCCGCGACTTCACCTACATGCCACTTTGTAATTGCTGGGTTGCATTGGTTATGTACCAATTATTAATATTTTTTGATAAATTTCAAATAAAACTAATTCAGGAATACCACGTGTACTGCAACTTGCTACCCATGCGTTTAATCCACGTCCAGCCTGGAAGGGACTACGCTACCATGCAACACTTGTTTATATTGATTTTAGACAGTTTTCATTAAAAATACTAATTTATTACAATATAAATTATTTTCCAAAAGTTTTTTCTAAATGTTATTTTTATTTTTACACTAGATTTTGTATTGAGTAATATTATTCTACATATAATGTATATAGGGAGGAGATCTTCTAAGGTATTTTGTGGAGTGAGCATTGCCTTAAGTTGTTATTCATCATTGAGTTTGGGAATTTTAAATGCCACATGGCATTGTCCTTAAATCCACAACTTTACTAAAAACTTTTTCATGTTTTAGTTTAGTTCACTAATAAGGAACAAATTGTGGATATATTGTGATGGGATTTATAAGGGTTTTGGTCCATTAAAGCGCTCAAATGTCATGTACATTTTGGTTAGTGATGGAGAATAAGGGAAATATATAAGTGAAGAGTAATGAATTCCCAGAAGAGCTGGTGTTGATAGACATTGATATAGCATTGAAGCACAAGTGATTATAGTTCAATGTATGGAATGAACAATCAATACATCATTCAATAATGATAGACCAATCCACATGATCATCTACATATAACCTAAACCATAACTAACACCCATAAAATAAGAAAGACATAGTCAACTTTGATTATCTTATGTGCATCAAGATCCCCTATTGTGTTGCCTCCACTCACACAATAATCCACCTAGTTGGGAACTACTTTTAGTTGGCTTAACTAGTGGACTATCCATTGGACCCCCCTATGGGCCTTCAATTGTTGGCCATGGTTACTTCGATTAAATCCAAAGGATTCAGAGATGGGATGAACGCACTATTCCAACACCCCCTAAACTAACACAACTCTCTAAATATTTAAGTGGAATTATTTTTGTACACCTACCCTAATTGCAGCTTCACGAATCCCTTGAAATATAGATTGAAGTTTTACATACCTAGCTTATGTCAATGGATTCATAAATATGTCAATGATCTGATCATTTGCCCTGCAACAAAAAAGAGACATAATTTTCTCATGTACCAGTAGTCACAAATCACTACTAGAGTTGGGTATAAATTTTGCATTGGATTGAAACTTTTTTTTTTTTTTCGAAAAAACATCATAATTAACTATTTTTTTTTAACATGGAGAAGATTGCATTGCTTTCTTGACATATGCATGAAGGAATTGGCCATTTGATTCTTTATTGATGCCCTTACATGAAATAAAAGTGCCATGAGGTAGCTTCTTTAGCATTCTTATTGATGCCACGTGTGCTTCATATATGCTTGTTGGTGTTGGTTCACTGATGCTTAACCGACGTCCCCTAACATTGTTGATGTAGCTCGAACATCTATTGGATGGAAGTGGTGGGACACTTGTGTAACATCTGATTGACATCCCAATGACATAATAGAGATGCCCTATCGATATTTGTTCTATATTAGTGAAGGCAAGGGACCTTGATTGGGCATTGATGGGACATGGGATAGAGGTTAGTGAACCAACAACCTAAAATTATATATATATCAAACAATAGCCCATTTTTTCTGAAGTAGAACCAACATTCCAAAGATAGGTGAAAACTAAATAATGGTAAGATCACATTCACTATGAAATAATACATTGATTTCATTTACTTCTAAAAAAAACTTTGACATCAAAGTCTTAAATTACCTACAAAAAATACTCAAAACTTTAATTACCAATATTTACCTACATGCATATGGCCATACAATTCTTGAGATGAATCCTTATGGATCATGGAGCACACTAAGTCAAGGACAATGGCACCTACATCTCGTGTCATATCACTTTAACGTACATGCTCGAGTATACTACAAACACCATACATCTCGGTGATTATGGGATAAATAAGGGGCCAAGCACTAAAATGACACAAGGAGTTATGCCTTCCCAACTAAAACTATCAATATATACATATTACTTGAAAAATGATGAAGGATTTCTATAAAATCTCCACTAACATTAAATAACCGTGAGGTACCTATAATTGCAAGTGATTTGAAATGGATCACTACATAATTTTCCATCTATTTTGGTACTTTTTAGGTGGAAAAATTAGATCTATTGGCTTGTAGGGTCCATCTTAGGGGAAAGTCCCATTTTGGTGATTTTGGGTCCAAAAAATTACAGAGTCCATTTGAGGCATTAGATGGAAAATTTTGGGGTCGAACCTTTATGAACAAGGTGTCGGTCTCTCCATGCTATTGTTGGTTAAGGTTGGTTGCCATTGATGTCAACCCTTGAAGAAAGACCCATAGCACAAAGGTTTGCGTAATGGACCCAATAGTGTTTGATGTAAATATGACTCATTATTATTTTTTCATGGTTGATAAGAAGTAAATATGGATGAAATCCAAAGTGGTCCCCTTATGGTGAAAGCCCTCACGGGAAGACGCTTTGTGGAGTAAGAGAACCCATGCTTAATTGTGGAATAATGAG
>ML785331.1:892024-920329 GCA_009831015.1 Picea engelmannii
AATATTGATGATTCATAGTTTATGAGTAGTTGACACATGATTGAAACATACTTGGTACATGGTTGGATGCACTTGGTTATGGTACAGGTTGATTACAGGTTGGTGCATGGTTGATGCACTTGTTTATGGTACAGGTTGATTACCGGTTGGTGCATGGTTGATGCACTTGTTTATGGTACATGTTGATTACAGGTTGGTGCATGGTTGATGCATGGTTCAGATTTATCGGTACAAGTTTACAGCGGTATATCTCACAGTGATAGTGTGATAGTGGTTCCATCATTCTACTTCTACTTCAGGGTGGCACGACAGGGCAAGGACAGGTGGTTGTAGCCACCTTCCGGTTGTAGTCGGAGAACATTGGGGGTTGTAGCCTCCTTCTGGTTGTAGCCAGAGAATTGGGGAGTTGGAGCTTCCCTCAGGTTGTAGCCTGAGAAACTAGGGGGTTGGAGCCTCCTTCCAGTTGTAGCTAGAAAACAAAGGAAGTTGGTGCTTCCAATTAATGTAATTCTTCAAGACATATAAGCAAAAGCATTCCGTGGTTTTCTCCCGATTTGGGCTTCCACGTAAAACAATGGTGTACTGTGTATGTGTATGATTGTTTATTTGTTCATTGCTTATTTACTCTATAGTTATTGGATAATAATGCTTCATTGATATAGCACTTGGATTATATGGTTAAAAGAGACTATATTGCTCTATTACTGATTCACCCCCCCTCTCAGTAATCCAACAACTATTATAAACATTGAGAGATTTCCAATGGTACAAAGATCATCTCAATTGGAGTTTGTATAAGAAATTTATGCCTCCCACAAGTTGATCTATCTTGTCACATGTACAAAATTGCTAATTTGTGACTACATGACAAAAAACGTTAGTCACAACATTTTTTAAAGATAAATACTAACAAATTTGAGAAATTTTATTGTACTTTAAGTGTATCTATACATTACTAACAAAACTACTAATATAGTTTATGGATAAATACATATGACAAGTCAACGACTATGTGAATATAATTTAGCAATATTTATTACGTATATGTAATTGAGTCTTAGTAATAGATTCATTTTAGCACGATTTATCATGTTAAATAGGATTTTTCATGTTGAATTCAATTTTGTAGTATACATGGATGTGTCATCCATACTTCACAACACCATGCCTGATACCATGTACAATATAATTCTTTACATCATGAATTGCAAATATTATCCGACATATTTCCTAGCTTAATGTCAACCATGACAAAAAACATATTATATTGTTTCAACTCAAAATATATTTATATTCAATTCAAACTCAACTAGCTTCGTTGAATATTGAATTAGGTGCTATTTAATCAAAATTGTACCTACAACTTATAATTTGACATCACCAATTTTATCGATGTTGATACCTCTAAGTTGTTTAACATGGGACAAGGGATGTGCATTAAAGTCAATTTAGCCTACCCCTTCATATTTGAACATGTGATTTATAAGGATAAAACACATAATTTATACGCTTAAACATATATTTTTTGTTAGGGTCCTACCCTAACCCCCTTAAGTAAACATATAGGTTGGTATGTATTGAGGCCATGTCTATTAAATAAGGCCCATGTAGCAGATATAGTGTGAAAGTGATAATTGTAAGAAGGCTTACTAGAAGGTTCCACTTACTAGAAAGTTCCTTCACTATAAAGTTCTTAGGAGGTTAGATAGAAAACTATGTAGTAAAGTAGAAGCAAGGTAATATCATGTCTTGTGAAGCATATTATAATTGGATCTCTACTCATCTAGAGGTTACCCCCTCAAAGAGAAAAGTGAACATTCCTTTCATCAACCAAATATTTCTATTTTTGGTATTCCATTTCTTCTACAATTACCTATTTCTATTATAATCTATTATGTCTACTATAAATATTGGTATATTCTATTATTTCTACTTTGAATATTCTATTTTGAACATAAAAGAATGCCGCAAATGGTATCAAATCATTTTCCTAAGCTGATAATTTTAGAGATTTTTTTTAGGCTAGGTACATATTTCGACATCTATAAATAAAATAATGGTGTGTTGATTAGGGGGTAAATTTGTGGTAGGGGAAGTGATCCGAACCCGAGGGGAAATTAGTTTCCAATAACTATTTGATCATGTCACTCCTCCAAAGGGTTAGTTATAGATCGTTTTACTTGAACGGATTGCAATTAAAGATATATTTGAAGTCTTTATAGGCTTGAATCCAAAGTGAATAAAAGCCTCTTTAGCTTCCTTATGTGTTATATGTCATGCTTTCATTTAATATTATATGTATGGAAATTCATGGAAAAGCAACATAAGAACATAATACACATAATAGATATGACACTTCCCTTGATAACAAATTTCACCTGATGTGGGCTACATCTCCGGGTCATGCTCCAAAGCTTGACCTCTTTATTCTCCTCGTTGTAATGATGTCTCTCCTTTACAATTTGTAAGGCCAAAGTCCCTTTTTGGTGACGACAACAAGAGATTGGAATGTGATCAGAAATTTTTACAAGCTTCACAAGTTCTCATGCTCATGAGGCATCCATGATACTGATATGGACATCATTCCCACATATTCAGTACAGAAAAAGAGGAAGAATAATAAATGACCCCCATCATTATGGAGCCATATAATGACTTAGATCTGCTGCTCAAATGCAAGCATAGATGCAGGCCGATACAAAGATCCCAAAACTACGAGATTCTTGACTGCTTCGTTGGCCACTTATCATCCAAGTGCCATAAATTCTCTATCACATATAGCTAAACTGTTTATGTGCAAGAAGATAAGAAAATAAGAAATAGAAGGAATAAGTTGGTCTTGTCCTACTACAGCCTCTCCATGCTCCTTCAGACCTGTATCAAGCATACTATGCTGCAACATTTAATGACAAAACAACATAATGAAAAGCATGCTTACATTGGTTTCTTCATAATTTAGCCTGCTAATCGAAGTCTCTGCTGCCGAAACAAACCTTTCCATTAGACTCATGTCATCGAATTACCAAAAACGTCTATCAAATCGTCTCCATCAGACACTCTCACCTTCAAGCCTTCTCTAGACCTTTTCCTTGATCTACATGCAAAGCTATGCAATTAATACACTGTACTCTGCATTGGAATTCGTGCCTGGTATGGATTTGTATGGGCTAGGCATGCATCTCCCCCCATCCATGGGAAAATTCAACCTTTAAGTTTAATGTTGGGCAGGCTACCCAACGGAGCCGTTTGGATCAACGGTTGGCGAATGCTATGTAAGGCGTTTGGTTGGGGGAGGTCCCGGGGTCGAGCCCACGGGCCTCCCCTTTTAGGCTTCTATTTATAACAACATATATATATGGTTTGAAACCGCTGCCAAGTTTAGAGTCTTGTATAGATTTGTCGGAGTTGGATGATACGGAGGGTCAACCACCATATTTGGCGGGACCTTCGCTAGATTTGGTGGGCGTCTTTTTATTTTTGAAAATTTGGGTATGGGCCCTCATTGGGAATTTTCCCATCGACACGTGGTGTCCCCTGACTAGGCCACGTGGCGACCGACCATTGGATGAACCTACTACAATCATTGCCTATGTGTCTCTGCCATGTGTTGCCTCGCTATTAGCCCATGTGTCGGCCTTTGATAGGACCACGTGGCTTCTCCTGGGTGGTGCCAAGTGGCATCACCTGCCATGTGTCATATTTCCACTGACCCATTTGGCACCCCAAAGTGCCAAATCAACATGCCACGTCGCACGCGGTCATTGGGCCACATCATCATGCTGATGTCACTGCCACTGTGCTTTCCACGTCACCTGCAATGTCTTGTACAGATTTCCATGTGTCTACCACATCCTGTACGTTCTGGCACATGGTTATATGGACTTCCACGTGGAACCTCCTCATTGGTCCACATGTTGAGCTAGAAATGTCGAAAATGAGTGACACACGACAGCCTCTGGTGCTGCCACGTCACCATGCTGATGTCAACATGACACGTGTCATCCTCTGCGTGTGCCACGTACACTGTACAGATGTTGATGTCATCCATACTGATGTTGATGTTAGCAGTACAGATGTTGAATCATCCCTACTAACTGGGCTAGGTATACCAAAACTTTGACTGCAAATATATTTTGATCCGTAACTCCATTTGACGAATTGTTTACGCCGTTGGAAATATTGTGATGTGCTCTTCGTGATGATGTCGATTTTTCTAAGCTTTGAGGACTTTGAATTTTTTCCCTTTCAAAGTTGTCGAGGCCATTCTGAGCCTCCTGGGACACTTCTGAAACTTCTGAGATATTCCCTAGATCCTTCCATATTAGGAAGAATACACATAAGAAATACAAGGGATTTCACCTAATTGGACACCCTTGTAACCCTTGTTAGGCCCTTCGTTTGAAGGAGACCACAACAAAACATTGGAAGGTTGACTCGGGATGAGTCAAATATTGTGGTTAGGGCTTGTTGGGTCCTTCATTTAGGAGGATGTTCCATTTTACGAAAAATCATAGCAATGCAGCAAAAGGCTAGAAGCGACAGAAAGTAGCTATGATGAGTGGAAAGCTAAATTCAGGTGCACCAACAGTATAAATAGTTCATGCGCCAGTTGGACCAGCAAGTAGAAATATCTAGAAGCCTCAAGTGGATGCAGAGAGGAAGCGAAATCAAGAAAATATAATATAGGACTCAAGAAATCAAGAAACACCTGAGGAAAAGCCATAAATATGGGAATATGTAATGGGAAAGGGTTGCCTAATTGTTAATTTGATGAGTTAATTCTGATATATTGTTCTATTATTGAGAACTATATACGGTTGTTGCTATATTCCTTGTCTTTCTTCTTTGGTCATCAAGCTATTTCCATTATTTTCATTGATTATGCTATGATAAGCTATTGTAATGAATTATGGGGAATTAAATGTGTTTGCACAAAAGTCTAAGAGTCCATGGTGGGTATCTAATTGTTGATTATGTTGTATAAGTCATGATGTGGAAGAGACACTCTATGTATGTTGGGTTGTGATATGATAATAACATGAAGGATTATTTGGGCACCAAATTTGTCATTATGTGTATGGATATTTGATCTCTGTGATTCACAATATTTCCTTCTTTATGTAATTTATAGTTGTGATATTGTCTACAAGCTCTTGTGATGTATGCACTTATATTTATGTTTCATAAAATGGATTATCAACTGCACATACATGTTTAGAGTTCTAATGATATAATATTTTTGCATTCAAGTATGAATCTGTATTGTATTGTGTTATATCTGGTGAGGTATCCTCGCTGACTCACTTTATCACACACAAGTCTCAGTTGCACTTTGAGTGAGACCTCCTTCCCTTTTCGAAGGTTTAATATGCTAACACTACTAGATTACAATAGTATCTTTGTTGGTAACCTCCGAGAACCCCAGTCTCCAATTATGCATTGAAAAATGGTTTCATTTCCGCGACTTGAACCTGAGTCTCTCGGGTGAGAGTCGAGTATCCTAACCAACTAGACTACAATTGGCACCAAAAAATGGTTCCGTTGCAAGGACATGAAGCTGTCTAGTCAGTTTTAGAAGATGTCACATCACATCTTTAATTTTGACATTGAGAATTGGTGGGAAAGAAGGTGTGATGAATTTATTATGAAAGAACATGAGCTACGACACAAAAGTGTGAGGATTGTGAAAAGTGTTGTCTTTTACTCGGAACCAACAAGCAACTAATACAATATCTTCTAGATTTGATTCTGAGAAGATGTATTTCAGTGGCTCGATAGTTACAAGAAGCACAATAATTCAAAGATCGAGTCAAGAGAACCTATGACTGGACTGTTGAGCGTTTAGAAACCCTTCACTAGATAGATCATCCAATTTCTAGAGTGGTGTATTTCTAGGTACAGATCACCTTGAAAGGTTATATCATTGAATTTGTCGTTGAGATTCATCATTCTTTTTCAAAATCAGTAGCCATATTCAAAGAAGGAGCCTGAGGAATACTGTTGAGGGAAATATCTCTTTGGATTAAAATTTTTCTTGTGGGAGAGGGGATTTTACCTGTTTCAGTGGAGATGGAAGTGTAAACCCTTGCACCCGAGGGGTGTGGCTCGAGGCAGGGTCATGAGCCGATAAAGAAGGACTTTCTGGCGGTGGGGGGTCGATGAGAGAAAACTGCAAGAAATGAACGATCTCTGAGGAGGGACGTGACTACCAAAAATAGGCGGTGGACTCAGATGATAAAGGTTAGGAAGAGATATGATCCATCGCAAAAGGAGATGTGGGCTGTGATGGTAATCGACGTAATGAATTAGAAAGGTTGTGAGAGTTGAAAATATGTGGAAGGTTTGCCAACCAATGGTTGAAGGAAATATTTGGTGAGAGTAGTGAAGTTTTTGCAGGAAGCAAACAAGAGGCAAGAACCTTAGGGGAACCAGACGAAGTAGGGAGAATAGGTGTCGTATCTAAAGAATGTGGCTCAGTCGAGACCTCAGAAGGAGTTATGAGAGAATTAGAGCTCATAATGCCAAAAGTTACATGACTACACTATGAATTAGAAGGGATCTTGCAATATCACGCGACCCCACAGATTAAAGAATGATCAGAGTGGATATTGGTATCCACCCACCAGTTCCAAATTCCAACTGGCTCACCTTGACATTTTTTAGTTCAACACGTTTCTTTGTAATGGGGACACTTCTTTGTAATTATGGGTTATGCACTTCTGAGGCTGTCTTGAAGCCCTACACAACATCCAGGTGGATATTGGTGGTCGCTCATATAGTCCAACTGACCCATTTTGGTAGTTTTCATATTAGTACATATTTTTGTACTTCTAAGGATGTTTTGAGGCCCTAAAAATTTTTTTTTGGTCTTTCCATAGTAAAACTATTGAAAAAGTCAGAGTTTGAGAACATAATGTGTATTTCTCGAAAACACGTTTCCAACAGGCTATCACACGCCTAAAATGGAGATCGTATGCAAATGTTATGACCCCGGGAAATTGATGTACTAACTTACCCCAACGGGGCCCACATGACTTTTGATGCTTCATCTGCTAGGGTTAGCTTTTTGGATGTCTAGGGTTTTAGAATTCATGTTTATTGTAAAAAAGGCCTTCAGAGCCTCATTGTACTCACCTTCTTGCGAATGAGCATAGTTGTCACATCTCTTCTTAGAAATAAAGATTCCATTATTCTAGCGAGTCTAGCACTCTATATTTTTATAGTCTATGTACATTTGTTTCATAAATAGAAATCATGTATTGTTTTTTTTCTCTATTTCTGACAATATTTATGTGTATTTCATTTTAATATCTCTTCTTTCATTTCATTCTGAAAATAATCTAGATCAGTGGTATCAGAGCAGGTTGCTCTTGATCATTTTTCAGTGCATGTTCCTGATGGGGTACGAGTATAGGAAGTTGGGTCTCGAGCTTTCCTCTCTTGAGGAAAATATCTCTCGCACACCCAAGAAACCCTCCATGGTGAAATAAAATAAAAATGACGGAGCATAGGATTCGATTAACCTATTGCTTGAGTAAGATCTCGCACGATAGAGGGACGAAATGATGGAGAATTTTTCCCACATCCTTCAATGCCTTCTGATAACAATAGGTTCATCTTCATCAAGCGACCACTTTGGAGGAACTTCCCCCTCAAGGTAAAAGTTAACTTTGATATTCCCATATCTGAAGGTCATATAGATGCGGATGTCCTAGAAAAATGGTTAAATCTGCTAGAAGGTTATTTATCTGTTCACAATTTTCCCGACAAGGAAAAGATCACCTTCACACTCCTCAAGGCTCTCCCCCATTTCAAACATTGGTGGGAAACCTACTGGGAGAAAAATTCCATAGTGGAATCTGGAATATATGGGGCTGAGCACACTTGGGATTGTTTTGTGGATACGGTCAAGGAACAATATTACCTTGTTGATAACTATGAAGACCAGTACATGACATGAACCATACTGTGGCAAGAGAAGGGAAAAATAGTGCTAGAGTTCAAAAATATTTCCCATACCTTGTGTACCAAGATGGGTATAAAATACTTCGAGTGACATATGGTTTTGAAATACCATGGGGCTCTGCATAGGCATATCCAAACCAAAATGGATTTCCTAAACATCTCATCACTGGGAGTTACTATCGATATGCTGTCAAAATCAAGCATAAATTTGGGCACTAGAACAAATGGGAGTTCAGGTATGCAAATATGAAACAATAAGAGTATGATACATACAGTCCTAACCAACAACCTCTTGAAAACCAGTCCAAGACATAGGAAAAGAAGGGTAAGGGAAAGACAAAGAATGAAACTGAGAAGTGGTGCGACTTCCACAAAATCCCCTAGAACAACACCAATGAATGTTGCTCAAAAAAGTCATTGGTGGCTGAGATAAAAGACAAGGAGATGAACCCTGATTCAGAATTTGATTCAGAAAATAATGAAAAAAGACAGTTCATTGATGCAAACCCCACTGCTACTGTCACAACTGCAACAATTCAACCAGAAGAACCAGCAGATCCTGAAGAGGGGGAGCACCTCCTCCATTCATAGATGTGGGTGAAGGGGACCTTGTTTCATTTAATTGTTGATAGCGGAAGCCAAAAGAACCTCATCTTAAGTGAGGTCGTCAAATAGTTGAATTTGTTGACAACACCACACCCACAACCATACAACATCGGGTGGCTTCGCTAAGGATGATATCTCTATGTTAGCCAACAATGTCGCCTGTCCTATGGCATCCAAACCTTCAAGGATGAGGTAGTATGTGATGTTTCCCCTCTTGATGTATGTGATGTTATTTTGGGCCAACAATATATGTGGAAACATCATTTTGTTTATGAGTCTCGACCCCGTAGTTTGATTATTACTCTGGGGGGTCATCTCTACATGATACAAGAGGTAGTTTTAAATATTGTTCCACCAAAATAGTGCCGCAAGGTAATATCTCATACTATAAAGTTCAACCTCTTCATAATCTGTTCAAAGGATGCATAGAAGGCCACTGCAACCACTGCAGCCTCAACACCTTCTATCCAACAGAAGCAGATTGTAGAAGAGAAAGAAGATATTTTTTCTTCACCTATGATGGTGCCTACAAAATGCCCCGTCAAGCCCAGAGACAATAGATTGGTGGAGCCGATTAAACCCTACTAGCAATAGGTTCATGACAACCTTCCACAGACCAAGCAACACAACTTCTTCAGCAAGTCATGCAACTCACCAAGATTTAGATTCAACAAATGATTTCCCCTCTTCCCCAGGCACTCAATGCAATGGATACCATTGCTTTCTAGGGGGGGGGGGGATTGATCCAAGTGGATATTGGTGGCCACCCACCTGTTCCAAATTCCTATTGGCTTATCTTGACATTTTTCAGTTCAACACATTTCTCTGTAATGGGGACACTTCTTTGTAATTATGGGTTCTGCACTTTTGAGGTTGTCTTGAATCCCTACACAACATCCAGGTGGATATTGGTGGTTTTCCATCTAGTCCAACTGACCTATTTTGGTAGTTTTCATCTGAGTACATCTTTTTGTACTTCCGAAGCCATTTTGAGGCCCTAAACAACATTGTTTGGGATTTCCATAGTAAAATTATTAACAAAGTCAAAGTTTGGTAATATAATGTGTAGTTCTCGAAAATACCTTTCGAACAGGTTATCACACGCCTAAAACGGAGATCGTATGCAAAATTTATGACCCCAGGAAGTTGATGTACTAACTTACCCCAACAGGGCCCACATGACTTGTACTGTTCCATATATAAAAAAGTATGCAGAACATAAATAAAATGATAGAAATGGCAGATAAACAACAATATAACCAGAACAACACCACAATAATACCAAAATGATACTAGAATAACACTAGAAAGAACACTTTGATTACTGAGAGCAATGTTCACTTGCCTCTTCGAGGGGGAAACCTCTAGCAGAGTAGAGCTCTATTAAAATAATATCCAAGACAAAAGTTCTCATACCCTTGACTCATGTTTATACTAAATATGTCTATCAAAAGAACCATCTAAAGGAAGATCATTCTAGAAGCGAAATCTTCTATTAGGTCTTCTTACATTCAACTTATTCTTCCTTATTGCTAGGCCTTATTAATATTTACCTTTATTACATTAGAATATATTATTCTACCTTCGTGAGGGGTTATGTCCCTAACATGTACTCCCCCTTAAAAACAACCTTGTCCTCAAGGCTTAAGATGTGGAAATTGTTGCATAATGGTAGTTGGTTCCCAAGTGGCATCAGTTGGGGTTGTATCTTTCCACTGGACTAACACTTCCTTGATGGTTCGCTAATGCAGGTAACACTCACATTGGTCCAAACCTGCTTGTGGATGTAGCCAAATGGAGCCTTCTTCGTCCAACTCAGGAAGGTTGGTTTGAGTTTAGCACTTAGTTTTGATCACCTTCTTTAAGCCGAAAACATTAAAAACAGGATGTAGCTTAGAATGACTAGAGAAAGCTAATTGATAGGCCACCTATCCCAACCGCTTGAGAATGGTATAAGGACCATAAAATTTGGGTGCCAGTTTCTGACAATGGTCAGCCTTGAGGGAATTTTGCTTGTAAGGTTGTAGTTGAAGAAACACCTGATCCCCTTCTGCAAATTGACGTTCAGAGCGACCCTGATATTCTTGTTGCTTCATACTATTCTGGGCCATGACCAAATTCTCTTTGAGGGTACAAAGAATATCCTCTCGAACTATAAGCATTTGGTCAACTGCCTGGACCTTCGATACACTTGGAAAATATGATAAAACTGAAGGTGTATTTTTTCCATATACCGCATCAAAAGGATTCATGCGAGTAGTTGTATGGTATGAAGTGTTGTACCGCAATTCGTCTAGTGGTAACCATTGAGCCCATTAATTTTTCTTTTCTGAGGAAAAACACCTCAAATATGTTTCCAAACACTTGTTGAAAACTTCAGTTTGACCATCAGTCTGGGGATATAAGTTGTGCTGAGATGTAATTGGGTGCCTTGTAGCTTGAATAGTTCTTTCCAAAAATTGCTGGTGAAAGTTGGGTTGCGATCAGAAACAATAGAATGTCGCATGCCATGAAGCTTGAAGACCTAATCCTTGAAAAGTTGAGCCACAGTGGATGCTGTAAATGGGTGTTGAAGAACAAAGAAATGAGCATACTTGGAAAGATGATCAACTACCACCATGATGACTGATTTATTGCCTGATTTAGGTAAGCCTACAACAAAATGCATAGAGATATCCCGCCAAATAGTAGGTGGAATCGGAAGCGGTTGTAGTGTGCCAGGAGATTTGACTGTTTCTCCCTTGTTGTGTTGACACACATCACATTCAACCACAAAATTACGAATGTCCTGTTTCATACCATCCCCCAAAAAATAACGTTTGACCTTGTCATAGGTTTTGGTAAACCTGGAGTGCCCAACTATGGGTGTAGCATGAAGTTCAGAAAGTACCATGGATTTAAGTTTTGATTGTTTACTTAAATACAAATTGCCTCTCTATTGAAGCTCATCATGGAGCTAAGAGTACCCTGGGGAAACTGGAGAATTGGACTGCAATTGTTGTATCAGATGTGAACTTTTGGGATCATGTAGCCATTCCTAGAGAACGGCTTGGAGCCATTCTGGTACAATGAAGGAGAGAGAAAAAATGGACCCTTCATCTTCATATTTTCAGGAAAGTGCATCTGCAACCACATTGTCTTTTCCTTTCTTGTAAATTATCTCATAATCATATCCAAAGAGCTTAGTCACCCATTTTTGTTGCTCTGGGGAGGAAATGCGTTTTTCCAGAAAATACTTGAGGCTTTGATGATCAGTCTTAATTTGGAAGCATTTCCCCAATAGATAAGGGTGCCAAAGATCAACGACATGCAGAATAACAAACATTTCCTTTTCATAGATTGATTTGCCCAAATTTCGTTCAGATAGTTGTTTGTTGGTAAAGGCCAAAGGCCGACCCTCTTGCATAAGGATAGCACCAATTCCTTTCCCTGAAGCATCACATTCTAGGACAAAGGTCTTTGTGAAATTAGGAAGGGCCAGGACTGAAGTGGTGCACATGGCCATCTTCAGTGTTTGAAAATCCTGAGCAGCTTCTAGATTCCAAGTGAAATAATTATTTTTAAGGAGTGCAGTGAGAGGTGTCGCAATATTTCCATAATTCTTAACAAACTTGCGATAATAACCTGCTAAGCCTAGAAATCCATGCAATATTTTGAGAGTCTTTGGGTGACGCCTGTATTTCATAGCTTCAATCTTTTTAGGATCCACCCCGACACCAACCTTGCCAACAAGATCACCCAAGTACTCGAATTCTGAGGTGCCAAAAGAACATTTAGATTGTTTCAGGAAAAGTTGGTGCTGAGAGAGTAGATGGAGAAATAGATCCACATGAACAAGGTGGTTTGTCCAGGTTTTTCTATAGATGAGTATATCATCAAAGAAAACTAAGGCAAAATGATGGAGAAAAGGACGGAAGACATGATTCATGAGGATTTGGAAATTGGAGGGAGCATTACACAAGACAAAGGGCATGACCAAAAACTCATAGCGACCCTCATGAGTTCTAAAGGAAGTCTTAGGAATGTTTTCCTCTTTCATACGGATCTGGTGGTAGCCAGAATGAAGAACAAGTTTAGTAAAGAACTAGGCACCACTCAATTCATCCAAGAGGTCATCAATGACAGGAATGGGAAATTTGTCATTAATGGTGAGTTTTTTGAGGGCACAGAAGTCAGGACACATGCACCAATAAAATTCTTTCTTAAGGACCATGACCAAAGGAGAAGAGTAGGGGATCATACTAGGGCGGATAACACCAACGTTAAGTAGTTCTTGAACCATTTTCTCAATTTCATTTTTTTGGGAGAAGGGGTGACGATAGGGATGGATATTGGGAGGAAGGCTTTCTGGGACAAGGGAAATGGAATGATCATGAACACCATGGGAAGGAGGGAGTCCCTGGGGAGTGGAAAAAATCACTTGATATTTATAGAGGATGGATTGGAGGTTCTGCGACACAGAGGGTGTCTTAGTTGCTTATATGTTGAATGGAGTTGAGAAATAATGCCAGAATGACCTTTTTTGAGAATAGTTTCCATGCGATGGGAACTAATGATCTAACGGGAACTGATGGTGATGCCTTGGAACTTATATTGTTGGCCCTCCTGGTCGAATTTCATGGTTAATTCCTTAAAATCCATGAGAATGGGACCCAAAGTTCTTAGCCAGTCTGCACCCAACACAATGTCACAACCGCCCATGTTGATAGAAAACATATGAGATTTCAGGTGCTAGTCACCAATTTGGAGACACACATTTTCACAACGCCCTCCACATTTCATGGACCCCCCATTGGCAATCATGATTTGGAAATTATTGAATGGACAGATATAACAATTAGTTTCTTAGGAAATGCAGCGATGAATAAAATTATGGGTGCTTCCGCTATCAACAAGAATGATGACCTTCCTATGCTTGATGTAGACAATTAGTTTGAGGGTTTGGGTAGTAGAGAAGCCAGTGAGAGAATTTAGGGAAACTACTTCGGGAGGGTCTGAGGGAGGGGTTATGTCAGTGGGTTTAGGTGACACAGACACAAGGGGAGCTTCAACATCCTTTTCTGAAACATACTCCGAGATGGCCATAAAAAGATTTTGTTCCTTACACTTGTATGCCGGAAAATATTTTTCATCAAAATTATAACAAAGGCCTTTGAGTTGGCATTCAGCCATTTCGGCCCTGGTCAATTTTTTGATCTTTAGTGGAGTAGAAGGAGGAGTAGGATTTACTGGTTTAGTGTGAGGAATAAAGGAGGGTTTCCATTTTTTAGAAGAGACAACTTGTTTTGATTCCTTAGCTCTTTTATTAGCCTCCACCCAACTCTGAGTCCAATCCATGAGGACAAGGGCACAAATCTCATCCTTGAGGCCACTGATAAAAAATTCTCTTAAAAAAGCATCAGACATGCCCTCTGTACGAAAAGCCAGTCGCTGAAAAGAAACTATAAAGTCTTCCACTGTGTCAGATTGTTTCAACTTTGTCAAATAGCCTAAATGGTTGGTGTCAGTGTTAAAGTGTTCATAAAGCTCTGCCACAAAGTGTGTCCAAGCAACATACCCTTGACGAGCAGTTTTTTCTCCATTTCCACCATTGCCAACGTTCTTGATATAGATGGAGAACACCATACCAGAGTTTGGAGAAATCATATGTAATGCCATACAAAGAGAAATAATGTTCCATTTGAGTTACCCAACCAGTGGGATCCGAGCCATCAAATTTGGTCACATCCACACGCAGAAGGAGTAGGTCACGCTGAAAGTGATGGGGCTGAAAATTATGGGAATGAGAGGAAGTTTCCACTTTTGTATGTAAAGGTGGGTCAGATAAAGGGGGATCAACAGGGATATGCATCTTGGTGCAGATCATCGAAGCGATAGATTCAAGATAGGTAGTAATGTCTTGTTTGAGGTCTTCTTTGAGTTCCTCGATTGAGGCGGTGATGGAGGAATGCATGTTTTTATTGATGGTGGTAATATTGGCATTGAGTTGTCTCACTTCTTGTTGGGTCTCTATGAAATTATATTGCAAGGTATTGAAGCGAGCTTCTAAGTCTTGGCTATGGGTATGGGCCATGAGGACGAGGGAACCAAAAAGGGGTGGGTGGGGTCAATTTTTTTTTTGAAAAATGATAGGTATGAATGTGATAAGGGAGAAGAGATAAATCCAATGGAATAGGTCTCAAAAAATGGTGCAACAAAATCCAGATTTTTTTTTATTTTTTTTACACCTGCGGAGTTATACTCTGGTCTGAAGAATACTGGAGTGATGAAATGCCCAAATGCTTAATCAGGAAGAATTGTGTAGTGATTTGGAAACTTGAATGCAGAAGATAAAGTTGTGTGATAATAGATCTTGTTTGATTTTTTTATTTTTTTTCCTTCCCCAAAGGTTAGGTATTCAAGGGTTCTACAAACAAGGGTTTTCCCTATGTTGTAGCTCTCTGATATACGTGCGGGGTCCAACAATAGTACTCAACCCAATATCTCAGGGAACCAACTAAGGATGTTAGACCGTGCCCTTAGTCGTACTACCCGACTACCCAGGTACTAGAGAGTATCTTCCCAAGTGTTGTTCTCGGTGGCACTATAACAGTCAGGCGGCCTATCGGTTTATCTAAAGAGGGCTTCAGGAAATCTAGGTCGATCCATATACAGGTGTTTTCTGATGTGCTACCACTCAAAGGGGTACCAACAAGGGTTACAAGGGTGGCCAATAGATGTGCGCTTAAGTACCACTTGTATTTCATGTGTGTATGAATCCCCAACCATGGGTTTATGCACGTAATAACGAATATATGTAGCTTAAAGATGCCAGAATATGTCTCTACCCTAAAAAAAATTAACCCACAATTTTCTGCCAAGGAAAGTTCTCTGATACCACTTGTAATATTCCATATATAAAAAGTATGGAGAACAAAAATAAAATTCTAGAAATGGTAGATGAACAACAATATAACCAGAACAACACCACAATAATACCAAAATGATACCAGAATAACACCAGAAAGAGCACTTTGATTACTGAGAGTAGTGTTCACTTGCCTCTTCGAGGGGGAAACCTCCAACAGAGTAGAGATCTATTACAATAATATCCAAGACAAAAGTTCTCATACCCTCGACTCCTATTTATACAAAACATGTCTATCAAAAGAACCATCTAGAGGAAGATCCTTCTAGAAGCATAAGCTTCTATTAGTTATTCTTACATTCGAATTATTCTTCCTTATTTCTAGGCCTTATTAATATTGACCTTTATTACATCGAAATATATTATTCTACCTACGTAAGGGGTTAGGTCCCTAACATGACTTTTGGCACTTCATCTCCTAGGGTTAGGTTTTTGGATGTCTATGGTTTTGGAATTCATTTTATTGTAAAAACGCCCTTCAGAGCCTCATTGTCTTGTGAATGAGCATAGACGTCACATCTCTTCTCATCGATAAAGATGCCACCATTCTAGAGAGTCCGACACTTTGTATTTTTACAGTCTCTGTACATTTGTTTCATTAATAGAAATAATGTATTGTTATATTTCTATGTTTCTGGCAATATTTATGTGTATTTCATTGTAATATCTCTACTTTCATTTTGTTCCAAAAATAATCTAGATCAAAGAAATTCGGTTTGTCGGTGAAGGAACCAACCCTAAGTTTCTTACTCCCCCAGCACCGTCTGCAGATTTGGTAATCTCTCCAATTAATCTTTCTATAGGTTCAGTTGCATCAAACCCATCTAGTCCAGGATGTTTAAGTAGTAGTAGTAATAGTAGTGTGGTGATTAATTTATCTTTTTCACAACCAAGACCTTCAATATTTATTTTGATAGGATCCCCAAGTTATCTAATGGTAGCTCAACATGAAGGATCCCTCATCCGATACCTATAGCTTTGGGTAAAGGGGATGAGGATTTCAAACAACATTGGTCGAGTTTCAGACCACCTTGAGAGGTCATGCTTTAAAATTGTATATGAAATCCATTGAACAAGGGAATCCTCAAGGATAGGATTTCACTCTTGCTCAAGTCAAACAATGGTTCATAACATAATTCTTCTTACCCCAATCAGAACAAGAGTCTCTCTTTATGTTATGGGAGATCAAATAGAGAGATGGTGAGTCTTCCTTGGAGTATAACCAAAGATTTAAAGATGCGATAGGGAAATTGGCAAACTCAATCCATGAAGACCACTAACGAGAATGGTTTATACAAGGACTATTATCATTGAACTGGATACCATTAACCCAACAAAAGATAACTACATTAGGGGAAGCCTTAGAAGAGGCGATGAAAATTGAAGCAATGGCTGGCTACCTAGGAAGCTTGAGGGTTATGAGATTGATTTAAGACACTTATATTGTGCAACTGCAAGGCCATATTTTGGCATTAACCGACAAGATTCAAGAGTTCACCCTCACTAGAGAAGGTCGACCATAAGTATGGTGTATTGGATACTACACTGAGGTCATATAGTGATAGAATGTCTTAGACTGAGGAGCACAGGACCCTATCAACACCCGATGGCACCTCCACAAGTAGGACCATCGAGAGGGGTTGTGCAAGTTTCCGCTACAATGCCATTTCATGGCCCTTTGTAGTACCATGCTTTCCCAATTAATCAAGGAGGCTAGAGGGGGAAATATTGTGAAATTTTTTGAAGCCATGGTCACTCCCCTCAACATTGTCCAATCGTACAAAAGTATTCACTTGTTATGAATATGGATACTGCGAATTTACTGGGTCTCCCACTCATACCACCAAGAAATGTCCCACCTTGGATGATCTTGCAGATAGGTTGGACATATCTGCATTTAGGGTTGAAAAATATCCGTAAAGTTTTGGAGGTAGACACAGAGGTGGAGGAGGTTTCATAGGTGTATGAATTGGTGGAAGAGGGCCAACTTGGTACTATAATTGTGATGAGCAGGGACATATCGCTAGAGACTGTCCTCTTCTGAGACAAACTTGGTCTGCCCACTGTAGAAATAACACCCATGCCACCAAGGATTTCTATGAGTTTATCACAAAGTGGGTAGATTGTGCAAGGCAACAAGGCACCGTTCTGATTAATTTTGAGCCTCGACTTGTCACTGAAGAAAAGGAACCCATTATTAATATTATTATTCAAGGAAGGACAAGGATTGATGATGATATTGACAATATTGATCAAAGTAAGATTCATAAAGTGGTACTAGTGGTTGCTAAGTATGATCCCCTAAGGAAAAAGGAGTTCTTCCAGAATGTTGTAGAAATATTTTGGCGGATGTCTAAACCTGCCATATCGACAGTTGCAAAGCCAAGTGTTGAATTCCAACCAAGATTCATGGAAAACCTATTAGTTCTGAAGAACTTACTAGTGACATCACAAAGTATTATTGAACTATGGTTCCAACTTTTTTCCCATATTTTGGATGGTGAAAGACTCACTAAAAAGTTTTGGAATGTGATTAGGGAAACTTTGGAGGCTGAAGGGAACCCAGAGGAGTCGATTGTTGCCCATCTTTTGGAGAGACATATAGGTACAATACAGAGGAGGAAGCATAGATATAGAAGATAATTTAGATTACATTCCCATATTGACGATTACTGTATTAGTGATGTTATGCTATATTTGAGATCCGATGTCAACATACTACCAAAGAAAACTTAGGAAGCCATGGGTAAGCCCAAGCTTCTTTATTAACCTATTCAATTTCACATGGCCAATCGGTAATGTATCTATCCTGCTGGGAGGATACAGAACGTAGAAGTGGAATTAGTTGTTGTTAAAACATTAGCAGACTTCACAGTCATAGGAAATAATGGGAGAGAAGGATCCATATCCCTCTCTATTGGGTATCGACTAGGCATATGGAAATTACATTGTTATAGATATCAAGAAGGAAATCATGAACTTTGAAGAGGATGGTATGAAAGTAACCCAATATTTAGACCCTTACCAAGGTCCTCGATATATGGATCTGGTCGATGAGAACACGGAACCAAATGCCTTGGATCAACTCTACACTCTGACCATAGGGAAGAAGGAAGATTACATCAACTCTACTACAGATGGATCAATAAGTTGGTGAAGTATTCGATTTGCAGGTGAATATTCCAAGATCACTTTTGAAAATTGGTAACAAGGAAATTATGAGAACTTCTCAAGGCATTACACGACTATCATGGCTTCTAGGTGGGTTGGATCAAAGATTAGAGAACATCCCGTCTATGTGACACTTCATATTTAGGAATTTTTCTCGTTGATTTTGAGGATAAGGTTGTGCCAAATCAAAGACTTCATGTACTTGATATTTCCTTAAAGTCATCTCCAGCTAGGTGGTGGGCCACCCACAAGGGTACTTTGTCTTCCTGGGATGAAGCAAATCATGCCATCTAATATCACTTTATTCCCCCATCACATGTTACTCAGTTGAATAAGGATCATGAACCAAATAGTCAAACCTAAACTTTGGTAGCATACGATGAGTCCTCTGATCCAAAGAAGCATGTTGCATGTTGTATTGAGGTATGGGAAGATGAGAAAATGCCTTTTCCATTTTGGGTGCATCAGTTTATTCATTCTTTGGAACAAATTTCAACCGCTTGGTATGTGCATGAGGAGGCTTGATGAAAAACTGAAAGGGACGGTTCGGAAATGGTTTAGGATTTATAAAATTTTATGCATCATTTTTTGGGCAGTCATTTAAATTTTTTTACTAATCACTCTACTTTGAAGTATCTGGTTAACAAACCTGTGTTTAAAGGTAGAAATTACAGATGGTTGTTATTATTTCAGGAATTTTCTTTTGAGGTCATTGTCAAGCCTAGTAAGCTAAATGTGGGGCCAGATCATTTGTCTAGACTAGTTTCGGGAGAAAGTGGCTGAGTTGTAGATGATTAGCTCCCAAATACAAATATTTTTTGTATTGAGGCTATTCTTGATATTAGAAATTTCATTATTTTTAACCACTGGTACTATGTTGGAGGGTTATTCCGCAACTCAGAAAATTAAACTAGTGGTTCATGGAGTAGAATATCAACTAATTGTGGGCCAATTGTAAAAAATAGGATTTGATAACATATTGAGGTGTTGTGTACTAGACCATGAAAGACCTAACATTCTATGGGAATGCCAAAGTGGAGTTGCGGGAGGACATGTTGGCGGAAAGGAAACTTCCCGAAAGATATTACAAGTAGGGTCATGGTGGAGTACAGTGTTTAAATATGCTAATGAATATGCTTGTGCCTGTGACGTATGTCAAAGAGTGGGGAAACCATATCGCCTTGCTGAGTTACCTGTACACCCTGTCCAAGCACTACAAGCCTTTGAAAAATGGGTTGTTGATTTAATAGATCCGATAAATCCCCCTGCCAAGCATTCCAAGGAAAGATACATAATTACCACAACTAATTACCTAACTCGATGAGTTGAAGTAGAAGTTGTTCGATATTTATCTACAACCACAACAACACGATTTATGTTTTAGAATATCATTACCCGGTTTGGCTGTCTTCAAAGCTTGACAAGTGATCAAGGAGCCCATTTAATCATGGAGACTATCACGACCCTAACAAGAGAATTTTTTATTAAACATCATAAGACAATTCCCTATCATCCACAAGCTAATGGAAAAATGGAAGCATTTAATAAAATATTGTAGATGGGGTTGACTAAAGTATGTTGCACAAATTGGGATGAATGGGATGACCAAGTTCTAGCAGTGTTATGGGATTATAGTAATACCACGAAGCGATTAAATATGTATAATGCATTCCAAATGGTATATACAATCATTACTCAATCAACACACACACAACATCTGTTTCAGAATGAATTGTGACCATATTTTTTTCCGACCTCTTGAGTCTGATCCATCACTCTTCCATGTGAAATCTCTCGCATTTTACATAGATGAGGCTTAGCTTGAAAAGGAATTCGTTGCATGGCTAGGTGTTACTGTCGAATGAAAGAGGTCAAGAATATCCTACACAATGCCTGGTCTCATGCAGCGGTCATCTTCGACACAAACTTTGGATGTAGGGACTAGTTGAGTGAAAAGGTATTGGTCATGTTCCAACTTAGACAAAGGAGAAGAAGAAGAAGTACCAGGGAAGACTATCCCAATCCATTTTTGTTCCATTCTGAATGATTCAACGATATCCAGTAAGAAACTCCGTGAGGTCATGGCTTATGTATTTCCTTTAAAGAATAAATGTATTAGTTCTACCTCTAATCCTATAGCCAACCCCATCATCACCAAGGCCACTCCTGATCCAGGTGGATATTGGTGGCCACCCACCTATTCCAACTGGCTCCTCTTGACATGTTTTTGTTCAACACATTATTTTGTACTTATTTTTAATTATGGGTTCTACACTTCTGGGGCTCTTTGAATTCCTACACATCTTCTAGGTGGATACTGGTGGTCGCCCACCTAATTCAATTGGCTTATTTTGGATGTTTTCATGTCATCACATCTTTCTATACTTCCAGGGCCATTTTGGGGACCTAAATAGTGTTTTTTTTTGGCTTGCCACAGTCAAACTATAGACAGAGTAAGAGTTTGATGGTGTAATGTGTATTTCTAAAAAATACCTTTCCAACGAGCTATCACGTGCCTAAAATATAGGTCTTATGCAAAAGTTACGACCTCGAAAAGTTGAGTTACCAACTTACCCATCGGGGCCCACATAACTTTTGGGGTTTCATCTCCTAGGGTTAGGTTTTGGGATGTCTAGGTTTTGGAATTCATGAGTAATGTTAAAAATGCCTCTAGAGCCTCATTGTAATCATTCTGCTCAGAAGGATGTGCGTAGCAACCACATCTCTTCTCAGATATAGCTACCACCATTCGAGCAAGTTGTTTTCAGTTCTGCAGTTTTACAGTTTCAACCTATTTAATTTATTCAATAGAATATATTGTTCATTTGATATCTGTTGTTGTTCTCTATCTCTATGTTATTGTATTCAGTATGTTCGTTCTGCTCATAAATATGGATTAGTGGTATCAAAGCGGTATGCTCTTCATTTATTTTCTTCATGCATGTTCCCGACAATATCTAGGTACAAGAAGTTGGGACTCGAACCAGTCAATACTTTGCAAGATAGGCCATACCGAACCCAACAACAACCCATGGGAGATGAAAAGAAAGATGATGGAGCAAGAGATTGTTTTAAAATATTTCTCAAGGAAGCCCTTGCATGAAAAAGGAACAAAATGATGGACAACTTTGCAAAGATTCTTCGACAGCTGCCCATAGGAGAAGCATATTCATTAAGCGGCCATGTAACCCCCTTTAAGGTACATGTAAATTTTGATATTCCATTATTTGAAGGACTGATAGATGTGGATTTTGTAGATAAATGGTTGAATCTTCTCAAAGGGTATTTTATGCTCCAGAATTTTTCCAATAGGGAAAAGATTAATTTTGCACTCCTCAAGGTCGTCCCCCATGTTAAGGATTGGTGAGATACATACTATGAGAAAAGGGCCATAGAGGAATTTGAAATATTTTTGGTTGCCCCCACATGGGATTCCTTCAGAGATTCCATTAAATAAAAATACTACCCTATTGGAAGCTACAAGGACCAATACACCAGATGGACCACCCTGCGTCAGGAAAGGGATGAGACAATACCATATTTCACAAATATTTTCCATACCCTGCACACCAAATTAGGTATCAAATACTTTGAGAGACATATGGTGCTCAAATACTCTGACTGTTTGCATAGATACATTCAAACAAAAATGGTGTTTTTGGACATCACATCATTGGGTACGTCTTATAGATATGCTGTCAATATTGAGAAGAAATTTAAGAAGAAAAGGCCATATTTTGGATCTGCAAACTCCTCACAGTCGAAGCAGGGAAAAGGCGGTCCCAACCCACAAAATAAGGGACAAAGAAAATATGGCCACTCTCAGGAAAACTAGTCCAAGAAACAACAAAAAAAGGGTAATGAGAAGTCGAAGAAGGAAATGGGAAAATGGTGTGAATACCATAAAATCCCTTGGCACAACACCGAAGAATGTCATTCCAAGTAGTCACTCGTGGCTGAGATGAAAACTTTTCAGTCAGAGGTCGATTGTGACTCTGAATCAAATCCAAAAGGAGGGAAGCATATTATCGATGTTGAACCTAGTGCCACTATCGCTACCACTAGAGTCCAGCCAAGCGAACTAGAAGAACCAGAGGAAGGGGAATTCCTCTTTCACTCATAGATGTAGGTAAAGGGGGTTTGCTTCATTTCATTTTTGATAGAGGTATTCAGAAGAACCCGATCTTAGCAAAGGTTGTCAAGTGGCTGGACCTGCCGATGACACCGCACTCACAAACCTACACCAATGCCTGGCTTTGCCAAAGAAGAGATCTATGTGTTATCCAACAATGTCGTCTGCCCTATGGAATCAAGCCTTTCAAAGACGAGGTATTGTGTGATATTTCTCCCATTGAAGCTTGTGATGTTCTTTTAGGACAACCATATTTGTGGAAGTTTTAAATTATAACCTTGTATAATATCTACTACAAACAGATATTCAGTAAAGGAACAATAAAGATACAATAGCAAATACAAACATTACACAGAGATTTTTCCCCTGGAGACCCAAACCGAGAAAACCAACATATTCTATATTACTCATCATGTTACAATGTTTACAATACAAAATACATATAGGAGCCAACGACATCCAAAAACCTAACCCAATGACCTGGATTAGTTCAAAACCCTAGTTCATTAACCGGAAATAGAAAACCATCGACAAAGAAACCATGTGCTGAAAAACCACCTAAATATAATGCGGTCCCAAAAATGCGGTCGTGCAAAGAATATAACACATAACCAACATTCTCCCACTTGTTGTTTTCTTTGCATATAGGGGGTTACAGGTTTACATAGTGAACAATCTAGGGCAACAATGCCCATGGATCCTCTACACCAAGAGAACTTCTCAATGCTCACAGATTTTGTTAAGGAGTCTGCAACATTCTTCAAAGTGTCCACCTTCATCAATGATACTTTCTTTTCTTCAATCGTGTCTCTCACAAAGTGATATTGAACATCAATGTGCTTTGTCTTTGAATGATAAGAAGGGTTCTTCGTCGGAAAAATTTCACTCTGACTGTCACACTCTATCCTTATAGCGTGTTGTACCAACCCAATACCTGAACACAATCTTTGTAACCATACTGCTTCCTTACTTGCATGAGTAGCTTCCATGTATTCAACTTCTGTAGTTGAAAGTGCCACTACAACCTGTCTTTTGATCATCCAACTTATTGCTCCTCCAAACAGGTTAAACACATACCCACTTGTAGATCTCCTACAATCCAAATTTCTAGCCCAGTCTGCATCCACAAAGCCATGTATATCCACCACTCTGTCCAATCCCGGTCTTCCTTCGTAGCACAATCCATAGATATAAGTGCCACACAAATACCTAAAAACCCTTTTTACTGTTGTCCAATGCTCCTTCCTTGGTTTTGACATATACCTGCTCAAAAATCCCACTGCATGTGCAATGTCCAATCTAGTACAGACCATTGCATACATCAAACTGCCAACTGCACTCGCATATGGAACATGAGACATGTCCTCCTCTTCTTCATGTGTCTTGGGACACTGATCCGCAGATAACTTTACATGAACAAGAATAGGAACCTTGACCGTTTTACATTCCTTCATATTAAACCTCTGCAATATTGTCTTGACATATTTTCTCTGATTTAACCAAAGTTTCCTCCTTTTCCGATCTCTTTTAATTTCCATGACCAAAATGAAATTTGAAGCACCGAGATATTTCATGTCAAATTTAGAGGACAACTGAGTTTTCACATCCTGGATAATCTCCTTGTTGTTTCCTATCAGCAACATGTCATCCACATATAAGACCAAATAAATCAAATGATCACCAATTAATTTAAAATACACATAGTGATATTCTTTGCTTCTTGTGAAGCCAAGTCCCAACATATAAGTATCAAATTTTTTATACCACATTCTTGGTGATTGTTTTAAACCATACAGGGACTTTTTCAGCTTGCATACTGTAGTGTCCCCAAGGCCGAGCCCCGTTGTAAACCATGTTCTGAAAGGAATTGTAATTATGTTTTATAGGCTGGTGAGCCAAGTTTTTTATAAGCTAGAGGCTTATGTGTTTGTTAGGCCAGGGAGCCTGAGTGTTGAAGGCCAGGAGCCTGCTATTGTATATGTAATCATGCAGAACAATTAATAAAACATAAACACCGCCATGTGCAGACCGACCATGATGAATGAGTATACCCTTCTCTGTTCTAAACCGGGGAGTTTGAATCGACCCCTATGTGGATGACTCGTCATGCATCCTTGAGAATCCAGAGTGTGAGCTTATTCCGTGTTGCCAAATTGAGAAAACAGAAGTGTCTCGTCCCTACTAAGCCTGGTTATACTGTTGCACCTGCCTGGAGTTGCCCTGGGGTGTTCGTGTCTGGATTCCCGTGGATTGTGGTGGACGTGTATTGTTTGATCCTTTGTGGCTTGTTGGCCAGGTTGTAAAACACTCTCTCCAGGTGAGAGAGTGCGCAGAGGAAGGAGAGAACTCCTGGAAGGAACCCTGTAGCTGCCATAGAGCCCAGAGACTTCTGGTCCGGCCTGTTCCTGTAACCCAAGGCAAGGGAGATTAGCAGCCGAAGGACTATCCAGGTGACAGAGAAGGTGTATACTCCTGGGGTGGAATAGGCATGTGGGGAATGAGGGTCTCTGGGCAGTGAGTGTGGGAGGTTTCTTGGAGGGAATCCCTTCCTGGTGGTTGTGTGTTGTTTTCCCTGTAACCTCAGCCTAGCCTAGGATTCCTTGTCTTGGGGTGGAGCTTAGTCCCAGCTTGGGGGTGACCCACTGTTGAGCTGATGAGAAGTGTGGTCTAAGGCTGGGAGGTTCGTGGAAGGCCTGGACTTGGTTGGTGGATTCTACCACTGTTAAAAGATAAGTATCTGATTATGTTTTAATCATGTTTTTGCATGACTCTACTGCTTATGTTATCATGATTTCCGCTATGTATATGAATTAGTATGAAACGCTATTGATTTTTAATTATAGCCGTAGAGAATATGGTTACTCTGAGCTTGAATGTGTTTAATTGTTGAAATCATATGGATCATATAATACCTGTACGAATCATGTATAGAGTGGTGTTATAGTCTTCTCTTATTAGCAATTAAACCTTGGTAGCCAGAAAAGGGGTGCTACAGTTTGGTATCAGAGCCAAGGTTTCGACACTGAGCCAAGATGGGCCAGTGGAGCGGTCTTTGGACCGAGGATGTGAAGGAAATTGGGTCTGGAAGGCAAATTTCAAACCCTAGTGTGCTCCAAAGTGTCAAGAAGTTACTTGACGAGTTTTAAGCTTAGGAGGTATAGCGGCGTTATGAAACCGCAACCAGTGTGTTATAAGTCCACAGGGAGAGAGGACTCCACACTAGAAGTGCAGGAACTTTAGGATCTGTTCAAGAGGGAAGGTGAACCCTCGTGACCATTAGATATGGAAAGTGTGCACGGGGTTTAAAGCCCTTTGGAATTGCACAGGAGTGTGGAAATCGCGATATGCAAAATTTCGAATTAGTTAGGAATCGTCTGAGCCGTCAGATCTCGGCTGGAAAATCCGAAAGTCCTTGGATCTGTCAGGAGATATCCGAGGGTTAAAACCCCAGTGAATAGGGGCGAAAGCCCGAAATAGATCTAGATTGTCTGAATGACGGAGGCCACGTGTCGTGAGATTACCCATTTCGGGAAATCGGGAATCGCGATATCGGGAGTCCTGGTAACAAGGGATCGAGACTTTCCATGGTGGAAACCCCAGAGCAGTCGTGGATCGTCCGATTTGAGAAGGCCACGTATCGTGAGATTACCCATTTCGGGAAATCGAAAATCGCGGAATCGGGAATCCTGAGGACGAGGGCTCGGGATTTTTCGTGGTGAAAACCCTCGTGATAGATTTGAACCGTCTGATGGACGAAGGTTACGTGTTGAGAGATTAACTGCATCGGGAAACCAGGGATTGAGATTTTGGGAGTCCCATGATCAAGAGTTCGGACTCTCGTGATGATAAACCCGATGAACGAATGAGATTCTTTCGGAGGATCTCAGGGTCTATGACGACCGCTAGATGTGAGGAAGAGATGTCAGCTTTAAGTTGGGGTGCGAATGTGCATTAAGGTAAGTAGCAAGAAGATCTGGACGACCAGATTCCACCCGCCCATATCTACGACTGAGGTTCCATTCCGGAGCCCCCTTGCTGTTCTACCTTTAGCAATGGGGGGGGTCCGGAATTTGACGCGCAACTCTCGAACGGTTGAGATTATTTCACCTTGATCAACGGTGCTCAGCTGGATTCCAGGACCCCCTTGCCATTCTGGCTTTAATGGGGGGGGGGGGGTCCGGAATAGTGCGACGTGTGAAATGGGGGCCCCTTTGCCACCTGTACTCCACTTAAAGGTGCGCGATGCGATTGATGCCATAGATCTGAGAAAGATCTGACCATTGGATTTTTCAAGGAATGGACGTGGACACATGGAGATGTCCACGTGCCATTGGGTCGAGAAGAGAAGTGAGAGAGGTGGGACCCGATGACGTCGTTAAAAGCGACGTGGACCCTCAAGAACGTGCCACCGTGGTTGTGGGTGACCACTGTGCTATGTGGGCCCGGAGGATAAAGTAAGTCGGAATTTCGGAAGTCTGGGTTTGGAAAGGAAAGCAAGTTTGAAAGCCTCGTGGGCCAAAAAACCCGAAACCCGAAGTCTCGAAATCCCGAAGTGCCGAAAATGAAAGTTTCGAAAACCCGAAAATTGCAGAGCCGAACGAGAGCTCAGAAAACTTATTTGAATCGAAATGTCATTTGTTTTTGTTCTTACTGGCTTATAAATGTTGAGGATTGTTCTTGAAGGTTTAATGGCCTGACAAACTTTGAATTTAATTGCACAGTGCGTGTGCAGAGTTCAACGGAGCTCAGGATTCCAGTTAACCAACGCCGAGTATGGAATGGGAAAAGGTGATGATTGCCTCCGAAACAGGAGATGAACGGGAAGGAAAGAATGTCAATATGGGAGTGGAAGGATCGAACTCCAATGGGCATGGAAAAGAGAAAGGATAAGGAAGGACACATAATGAAAATCATTGAAGGATTGCAAAGAGAGGCCAAGGCTCGTCGAGCTGATAGTTGAAAGCTCATGAAAGTCAGGGATCGACAGGGTGAATTAAACTTAAAATTTTTGAAGAGCTTGGAAAGAATAGAGAAGAAACTCAAGAAGGGAAGAGGCTCAAGTACGACGGAGAGTCGTAGAAACCATGGGAGAAGAAGAAGGTCGAGGAGTGGTAGCCGACATCTTAGTCGCTCCCAAAGACATTCTGACAGGAAGACACACAGTCGTTCAAGCCCGTTCCCTACTAGAAAACATCAAAAATCTGGAAAGGAGGAATTGAAAGGGGAGATGAACAAGATTAAGCCTCCAACATTCGATGGAGAACATAAGAAGGAGGAAGATGTCGAGACCTAGTTACTTGGCATGAAGAAATACTTCCAACTGCAGAATTATTCTGCCCATGCAGAAGGAAGAATTGCAATGTACCAACTAAAAGGAAAAACATCCATGTGGTGGGATCAGTTTGTGCAGGTGCAGCACATCAGAGAGAAAGAGGTCACGTGGAAGGAATTTAAGAGGTATTTCGAGAAGAAATACCTGACTAAAAGATACTATGACAGAAAGATGAAGGAGTTCTTCGAACTC
>ML785331.1:928628-963643 GCA_009831015.1 Picea engelmannii
TTGGTTTCCTTACGAGACCTTAGAGCGGCCAACGGAGCCGTTAAACTCGTCAGGGTGGTCCATACCAAACGACTTGGGTTATTTAGACAACCCCGGACCGGTTCCACTCTCCCAGTTGACGGATGGACTGTTTCGCCCGTCAAAAAATTGTAATTATGTTTTATAGGCTGGTGAGCCAAGTTTTTTATAAGCTGGAGGCTTATGTGTTTGTTAGGCTAGGGAGCCTGAGTGTTGAAGACCAGGAGCCTGTTGTTGTATATGTAATCACGCAGAACAATTAATAAAACATAAACACTGCCATCTGTAGACCGACCACGATGAATGAGTGAAGGGGGACTGAGCATCCATAGAGTGGGAAAGGAATTAGGGGCTGGAAGGTGGGAAAAGGGGCTAAGGGTTGAGCCTAGGAGCTAAGCCTAGGGGGCTTAAACCTGGGAATAATATTTTAATATTATCCCAAAAGACATGTGCATTTTATGTTTTATCCTAAGTTTCTGGCAAGGGGAGAACATGCAAGGGAGATGCATGCTGGTGGAACACATGCAGTTTCATGGGTGACAAGTGTCAACCCTGAAGCATGCGAATAAAACGGCCAGGGTGAGCCGTGAGAGGGGTTCCTCCTCCATTCTACCCGATTGTCTGAACGCGTACAGAGCCCTGGATAGTACTACCAACCCGAATCCTGCAGAGAATCTTCGTGCGTCCCTGTGATTCAAAAAGTCTGTGTCTGGCTCTAAGAAAACCGGTGTGTATATTCCTTGAACGAGAAGCCTGCGTGGATTTGGGAAAGAGTCTGTGTTTGTTTTGGAAAGCTGGTATACCCTTCTTTGTTCTAAACCGGGGAGTCTGAATCGACCCCTACGTGGACGACTCGTCACGCATCCTTGAGAATCCAGAGTGTGAGTCTATTCCGTTTTTCCAAATTGAGAAAATAGAAGTGTCTCGTCCCTGCTAAGCCTGGTTATACTGTTGCACCTTCCTGGAGATGCCTTGGGGTGTTCGTGTTTGGATTCCTGTGGATTGTGGTGGATGTGTATTGTTTGATCCTATGTGGCTTGTTGGCCAGGTTGTACAACACTCTCTCCAGGTGAGAGAGTGCGCAGAGGAAGGAGAGAACTCCTGGAAGGAACCTTGTAGCTGCGACAGAGCCCAAAGACTTCCGGTCTGGCCTGTTCCTGTAACCCAAGGCAAGGGAGATTAGCAGCTGAAGGACTGTCCAGGTGACAGAGAAGGTGTATACTCCTGGGGTGGAACAGGCATGTGGGGAATGAGGGTCTGTGGGTAGTGAGCGTGGGAGGTTCCTTGGAGGGAATCCCTTCCTAGTGGTTCTGTGTTGTTTTCCCTGTAACCTCAGCCTAGCCTAGGATTCCTTGTCTTGGGGTGGAGCTTAGTCCCAGCTCGGGGGTGACCCACTGCTGAGCTGATGAGTAGTGTGGTCTAAGGCTGGGAGGTTCATGGAAGGCCTGCACTTGGTTGGTGGATTCTACCACTGTTAAAAGATAAGTATCTGATTATGTTTTAATCATGTTTTTGCATGACTCTACTGCTTATGTTATCGTGATTTCCGCCGTGTATATGAATTAATATGAAATGCTATTGATGGTTAATTATAGCCGTAGAGAATATGGTTACTCTGAGCTTGAATGTGTTTAATTGTTGAAATCATATGGATCATATAATACCTGTACGAATCATGTATAGAGTGGTGTTATAGTCTTCTCTTATTAGCAATTAAACCTTGGTAGCCAGAAAAGGGGCGCTACACATACCAGCTCCTTCTTTCCCTTCACAACATAACCTTCTGGTTTCTTCATATAGATTTCTTCTTCTAGATCCCCATGTAGGAATGTTGTATTCACATCCATTTGTTCTATTTCAGAATCAAATGCAACAAAAACATATAACATAAATCTTATGGAGGTTAACTTGGCAACAGGATAAAAAATCTCACCAAAATCAATTCCCTCAACCTGGGAATAACCCTTTGCTACAGACCGATCTTTGTATTTCTCCACTTTTCCTTCTGCATTCAATTTCTTTTTAAATACCCATTTGTTGCCAATGGGCTTTCTTCCAATTGGAAACTCCACTAGATCCCAAGTCTCATTCTTATCCAAAGATGCCATTTCTTCATCCATGGCCCTTTTCCAGAGATTTCCATCCTATGAATCCATTGCCTCCCTGACAGTTCTAGGATCATCATTAGTAATAGTTAAAGAAAAATTTGAGCGGAAATCAGATGGACTATACCTTTCCGGTAGCCTTCTTTCTCGATCCGATCTTCTCAATACTGGAGTATGAGGATCTTCTTCTTTTGATTCATGTTCTTCTGTAGAGTCTGATTCATCATCCTTTAAATCAAACTCTATCTTCTATGGTTCTTCCTTACTTGGTAGGGCTTCATGTTTAACAACATTCTTCATTTCTCTAAATACCACATCTCGGCTATACACTACCTTCTTAGTTTCTGGGTTCCAAAGCTTATAACCTTTTAGACCATCTTTATATCCAATAAAGATACACTTTTCAGCCTTCTTATCCAGCTTACTCTTGTTTTCCTTTGGAACATGAACATATGCATTGTAGCCAAAAATCTTGAGATGTGTGAGAGAAGGTTCCTTACCAGTCCATAACTCTTGTGGAGTCTTGTCTTCCAACACTGATGAGGGTGATATGTTGACTAGGTAACATGCAGTGCCCACTACCTCTACCATAATTCTTTCCCTAACCCGACACCACTGAGCATGCACCTTGCTTTTTCCATCAGTGTCCTATTCATCCTTTCTACAACTCCATTCTGTCGAGGTGTATATGGAGTAGTCTTCTTCCTTTCTATACCGCACTTATTACATAATTATTCAAATTCATTTCCGCAGAACTCTCTGCCATTATCTGTCCTCAACACCTTAATTCTTTTCTCTGTTTGATTCTCAACAAGAGCCTTAAACTCTTTAAACCTGTCAAAGACTTCAGATTTCTTCCTGAGGAAATATATCCAAGTCTTCCTCGAGAAGTCATCTATAAATGAGACATAGTACACATATTTTCCCAATGATGGGACCGACACAGGTCCAAAAAAATCACTGTGAACTAGCTGTAAAATTCCTTCTACCCTCATTGCACTAGAGGGGAATCTTACCCGATTCTGCTTCCCATATAGACAATGTTCACAGAAATCAAAATCCAGAGAGCAATTAGAAATACCTTCAACCATACCTTTACCGTGTAGTAGTCGAAGACCCTTCTCTCCGATATGTCCCAGTCTTTGATGCCAAAACATAACCTTTTCTCCAGAGACTGTAGGAGTTATTTCTTCTTCAAATCAAATATCAGGAACAATGGAACTGTTACACCCATCACTAATAATGCTTCCTTGCCACTTATACAAAGTTCCAAACTGAACTCCCCTCAGCAACACCATTTCTCCTCGAACCATCCTTCATGTTTACTTTTCAAATATTGTTTTTACTCCTGCATCATCCATTTTTCTTACAAAAATCAAATTTCTGGCCAAACCTGGGATGTGCAGAACACCAGGTAGTGTTCTAATCCTTCCATTTATGAGCCTCAACTTGACCCTTCCTCTTCCTATGATTCTGGTTGTCGAATCATTACCTAAGAAAACATTACCTCCATCATACCTTTCATATTCGTAGAACCACTTCCTGTGGGGAGTCATATGAAAGGATGCACCAGAGTCAACCAACCATGACTCATGATTTGTATGTGTGCTTGAAGAGGCTAAGTACACATCCCCTCATTCTTCCTTGGAGATCTTTTCTTCTGTAGAAAAATATTCTTCAGATCCCTTATTTTTCTCAACTTTGGATCTACACTACTTCTTGTAGTGCCCTTCTTTTCCACATCTCCAACATACCTTTACAAAATTTTTGGGAGATTTAGATCTACCCTTAGACTTAGATCTCCCACTTGAGAAATTAGATCTGGTTCTTTCCTGGGAACATCCTCTTGCAAATAATACATCTGTGTTATGTCCTTCCATATTCTTCCATCTCATCTCCTTTGACAACAAGGATGAGACCACTTCTTCAAACTTCAAGGAAGTTGTATTACTACCTATGGCCACAACTAGACTATCCCACGAGTCTGGTAAAGAACACAAAAAACTAATACATTTATCTTCATCTGAAATTTTAATATCAACATATACTAACTGACTTACCATAGTATTGAAGGCGTTCAAATGCTCTTCCACCGAGTCTCCATCTCTCATCCTCAGGTTATACAACTTCTTTCTCAGGAATAGTTTATTTACCAGGGACTTAGACTGATACAACTTCCCCAACTTTTCCCATAAATCCTTGGCTGTAGCTTCCTCTGACACATTCAGTAATACCAAATCAAAGAGACACAGTCAGATTGTGCTCTTTGCCTTCCGATCCTACTTTTTCCAGTCGTCTGTAGAATTTCCTGTAGGTGCAGTACCTAGATCTATAGCGATCCACTGATCTCTGTCCAACAAAAAATATTCCATCTTGAGCTTCCATAGCTCAAAAATTTTCCCATTAAACTTCTTGATCTCCATATTTGAATTGCTTTCCATTTCTTTTCACCTGAAAAAAAATACCCACAGATCTCCCACTGTAACAAGGCTTATCACAATCCTAAGCCAAACCCTTGACCACAAAGGTGTCCCCCTGAAGACAATAAAGCTATGATACCAAATGTAAATTATAACCTTGTACAATATCTACTGCAAACAGATATTCAGTAAAGGAACAAAAAAGATACAATACCAAATACAAACATTACACATAGATTTTTCCCCTGGAAACCCAAACCGAGAAAACCAACATATTCTATATTATTCATCATGTTATAATGTTTACAATAAAAAATACATATAGGATCCAGTGACATCCAAAACCCTAATCCAATGACCTGGATTAGTCCAAAACCCTAATTCCTTAACCGGAAATAGAAAACCACCGGCAAAGAAACCATGTGCCAAAAAACCACCTAAATATAATGCGGTCCTGAAAATAACACATACCCAATAGAAGTGACGTGTTGTGTATGAGTCTAGACCCCGCAATGTTATTATTACTTTGGTTAGACAATTGTACATGACACCCGAGGTAGCTCTGCCTACCGTTATTTCTTTAATCTCTGCTAAGCAATACAGAAAGGTCATTTCACAGACCAGGAAGTTTGTCTTCTTTGTGATCCATGCTAACATTAAGCATAAAGTCACCGCCACATCTATGGCCTCTACACATAGCCTCTATTTGCAGCAAAATCAAGTGGACAGGATCATGGAAGAGTACAAATAAATCTTCTCCTCACCCACCGAGGTACCGATGTACTGTCAATTCATGAATCCGATTGATCTAAATCCAAGTGCACCTATGTGTAATGGAATATTCTATCATCGCTCTTTGAAGGAAAATGACAAAATCAAGCGTCAGATCCAAGAAATTCCTCAAAGGGGGAACATCAGACCCAACTCATCCCCTTGCGAGAGCCCTATTGTACTAGTGCAAAAGAAATACGAGACATGGTGGCTCTGCATTGATTATAGAGAATTAAGCAAAATCATAGTCAGGAACTAGTACCCAATTCCTAGAATTGATGACCTTCTTGACCAATTCAAGGGGGAAAATTTATTCAGGAAGATCGACCTAAATTATGGCTACCAATAGGCTCCCATCGAACCAATTGATGTATGGAAGACAACTTTCAAATCTAAATAAGGTCTCTTCAAATGGCTAGTCATGCCCTTTGGATTAACAAATGCACCAACCACTTTCATGAGGTTGATGGATGATGTATTGAGACCCTTCACCAACTATTTTGTGGTGGTATATTTGGATGACATTCTCATATTCAACAGAACTTGGGAGGAGAAAATTTATCATATTCAATAGGTTTTGAGAACTCTATGGCAGCACAAGCTATATGCCAACTTGGAAAAATTATCCTTTGGTATGAACATGGTCCAATACCTAGGCTACATTGTTGATGAGCATGGGGTACATGTTGATCCAACTAAGATCCAATTCTTACATGACTAGCCAGTCATGACCACACTAGCCAAGCTTAGAAGCTTCTTGGGACTGGCCAATTTATACTGACAGTTAGTGTTGGGATTCTCCCATATTGCATGATCCCTCATCCAAGTGACCAAGGGTGGTGGCAGGGAAAATTTCGTGTGGAGGAAGGAACAACAATGAGCGTTTGATGATCAAAATAGTCTCTTGTGCTCAACTCCAGTACTCTCCTTACCTAATCTACAACAACCAATCAATATTGATATTGATGCATATGACTATGTTGTAGGCGCAGTTCTCACTCATGACGATCATCTGGTAGCATATCATAGTGAGACACTCTCAGATAGTGTCCAAAAGTACCCCACTTATGACAGAGAAATGTATTCCATTGTAAAAGCATGTCATCAATGGAAACATTACAATTTTTGAAAGGAGACAATCATCCACACTATTCATAAGCCCCTACAGTTCATACAAACACAGGGGAAGTTGCAGAATGACCGCCATTAGAAGTGGTCCACCTACTTGTAACAGTTTCATTTCAACATCAAGTATAAGACAAGGATCACAAATTGTGTCACTGAATGCCTCAGTTGGCCTCCCATAGATTCAATCACCATCGCGATCCATTCCTATGGACATGGGGCATCTCAGTGACCCCAACTTTATCAGCAAGATCTGAACTTCGCCACCACCTATCATCTCTTGGGTACAGGCATGAATGTCATCGATTTTCATATTCAAGACAGACTGTTATGCCACCTGGACCATCTCTGTGTTCCTACAAGAAAGCATGCAAATATTATTTGGGAGGCTCACTACAGTCGAATGGAAGGACATTTTGGCATGGAAAAAATTGTGGACATTCTACTCAAACATTTTTATTGAACAAAACCGCGATATGACATCAGCAAGTAAATTGGATCTTACACTGCCTGTTCCATTTCCAAGCCAATCATCAAGAAGAAAGGCTTATACACCTCTCTTCCTAATCCTGAGATGCCTTGGGAATCCATATCGATGGATTATATGTCTGGCCTTCTGTCCATCAGGTAAGGAAATGATTGTGTATTTTTTTTAGTTGATTGGTTTTCAAAGATTTCCATCCTCACAGTGGCAGATAATGCCAATATCTTCTTCGAACACATGTGGTTCCATTTTGGGATACCATAGAACATCATCTACGATCAGGGAAACAGGTTTCTTAGCACATTTTGGTCAAGTCTCTATTCATTGTTGGACACTAAGCTCACTAAATCCACTGCTTTCCACCCCCAAACCGATGGCCAAACTTAGGTCGTCAATCAGATGATTCTGCACATCGTGCACATGTACAACTCTAAGCATATATGTACATGGGATGAGAGTCTTCCCTATGTTCAACACAGTTACAGTAGGGCTCTCCATAGCTCCACCGACCATAGCCCATTTCAGGTGGGGCTAGGATTCCAACCCTTGGGTCTCATTGATGTTGCACTTACTCTTGCAACCAGAAAGGCATAATATTCCCATGTTCAAACTGAGACTGACAAAGACACTAGATTCATTGAGCGGAATCATCACATCGACCAAGAGGTCCACAATATTTTGTAGAAAACCAATGCTAATTACAAGGAGTTCCATAATCAACACAAGGTACCACACCAGTTTCAGGTGGGAGACAAGGTCTAGTTACATTTACAGAAAGAGCGCCTTACAGAGCCCCATTGGAAGATCCTCCCACTTCACTATGGGCCTTACACTATCACCAAGGATGTGGGTAGCAATGCTTTTGAGCTCAACACTCCACCCTTATTTGGCTTGCACCTGCTGTTCAATGTGGACCTCCTTCAACCATATTTTCCACCATTATTGGACACCTCAGAGATTGAAGAACAACTGAAACCAACAGAGCTCAACCCCGGCTGCATGGAACATGCATCCACTGATAATATAGTGGACACACAGGTCAAGGGCACTCGCCAGCAGAGGATCCATCTTTATTAGGTTGTTAAGGCAGAGCAGTTCCTACACCAAGGAAAGTGGCTCACCCGGGGATAAATTCAACAGAAGTTTCCTCACCCGATGGGGGAAATCAACACAATGTATACCATTTCTTCATAAGGGGGGAGGACTGATCCAAGTGGATATTGGTGGCCACCCACCTATTCCAATTGGTTCCACTTGACAGTTTTTTATTCAACATGTTCTTTTGTACTTCTTTGTAATTATGGGTTCTACACTTCTAGGGATTTATGAAGCCCTATACATCTTCCAGGTGGAGGTTGGTGGCCACCCACCTAATCCAACTGGATTATTTTGAATGTTTTCATGTCAACACATCTTTCTATACTTCCAGGGTCATTTTGGGGCCCTAAACAATGTTTTTTTGGATTGCCATAGTCAAAATATAGACAGAGTTAGAGTTTGGCGGTGTAATGTGTATTTGTCGAAAATACCTTTCCAATGGGTTATCATGCACCTAAAACAAAGGTCGTATGCAAAATTTACAACCTAGTAGCTTGAGGTACCAACTTACCCATCGGGGCCCACATAACTTTTGGTGTTTCATCTCCTAGGGTTAGGTTTTTGGATGTATAGGGTTTTGGAATTCATGAGTAATGTTAAAAAAGGCCTTTGGAGCCTCATTGTAATCATAATGCTCAGATGGATGCACGTAGCAACCACATCTCTTCTCAGAGATAGCTACCACCATTCAAGCAAGTTGTTTTCAATTCTACAGTTTTACAGTTTCAACCTATTTCATTTATTCAATAGAAGATATTATTCATTGGATATCTATTGTTGTTCTCTGTATCTCTGTGTTATTATATTCATTATGTTATTTAGTTTGTTCCTCTCATAAATCCGGATCAACTCCTCTATCATCCCTTCCACCCCCGACCCACACCATTTCCACCCCACCTTCCTCTACTAACCCCATTCCTACTAATGTCCCAATTATACACACTAGTGATGATCCCCCAAATCCATTGAAATATACCCCCATCATTGAAGAAATAACCACTCCAAAGCATATTATTTACACCAATACGCCAATCATGACTCCACCATCCCCTGGCCAAACCAACCTTGATATTGTGGGGATTGCAACAAGTGACCCCTTTGCCACTACAATAGGAAATTTCGTCCCTAAGTTTCCCATTTTTCCGCAAGTGTCACAAGTCCAAATTCCACTTAACCTTACCCAGTTCGACAAGTTTTTTCC
Organism: Picea engelmannii; assembly: GCA_009831015.1. NCBI lineage: Eukaryota > Viridiplantae > Streptophyta > Pinopsida > Pinales > Pinaceae > Picea > Picea engelmannii. The sequence continues at coordinate 937,851 of ML785331.1, forward strand.
ACAGAATACCAACCCCATTAATTTCCAGTGGGTATACTCGACTCTCACCCAAGACAACTGGGTTCAAGTTTTGACAACAAAACCATTTGTTGGTGCACAATTGGAGACAAGGGTTCTCAGAGGTTACCAAAAAAGATATCGCTGTAGTCTAGTAGCACTGGAATACTCAACCTTCCACAAGGGAAGTAGGTCTCACCCAAAGCACAGTTGAGACTTGTGTGTGATAAACTGAGTCAACAAGGATGCCTCACTAGATCTAACTTAATACAATACAGATTCATACTTAAATGTGAAAATATAATATCATTAAAAGTCTAAACCTGTATGTGCATTTGATAATCCATGTTGCACAACATAAAAATAAGTGCATATATCACATGAGGTTGTAGACAATATCACAACTACCAATTACATAAAGCATGAAATATTGTGCATCACAGAGATCAAATATTCATACATATAATGAAAAAATTGGTGCCTGAATAATCCTTCATGTTATTATCAGATCACAACCCAACATACATAGAGTGTCTCTTCCACATCATGATTTATACAACACAATCAACAATCAGATACCTACCATGGACTCTTAAAATTTTTCGTAAGCACATTTAATTCCCCATAATTTAGTACAATAGATTATCACAACACACTCAATGATAGTAATGGGGATCGCTTGATGACCAAAGAAGAATGACAAGGAATCTAGCAACAACCATCTACAGTTCTTTATAATAGCACAATATATCATAATTAACTAGTCGACTTAACTATTACAAAACCCTTTCCCATTACATATTCCCATATTTATATCTTTTCCTTAGGTGCTTCTTGATTTCTTGAGTCCACTATTATCTTTTCTTGATTCTTCTTCAACTCTACATGTGCTCCAGGATTCTAGATCTTTCTACTTGTTGGTCGATCCAACGCATGAAATGTTTCTACTGTTGGCACACATGCAGTTAGATTTTAGTTGATCGTAGCTACTTTCCACCACTTCTAGACTTTTGTTTCCCTAGTATGTTTTTCCACAAAACTATTATACTTCCACAAAAATGAACGTCCTCCAAAATAGGGCCCAAAAATGTGACAAGGAAATGTATGATGCTTTGGTGATTCTATACCAAAATAAGAATACACAAAGGGTGTTACATTTGAAGAACCAACTTCAAATTGTCAAGGTGACCAGTGAGGACATGGTTGTGAAATACCTTATGAATATTACACAGATCCAACATCAACTTGCATCTATTAGTGAGATCATACAAGATGTCGAGTTGGTGAATATAGCATTGAGAGGTATTCCCATGTCTTGGGAACCTTTTGTGTAGGGGATCTGTGCATGAGGGACGGTGCCAGGGTTTGATATACTATGGACTAATTGTATCTAGGAGGAGGCTCAGTTAGAGTCTAGTGATGGTTTGAAGAGTAGAAATGATGAGAACCTTTTGCTTTCCATGACAAGGAAAGGAAAGTTCAGGAATATTTCCATTGGAGAGTCTACTGCTCAAGATGGAAAGAAGAATAAGGACATGAGAAAAGTCAAGTTCTTTGCATGTCACAAGTTTGGACATTATGCAGGTCAATATCCATATAGGAGGAAGGGTGGGAAAGAAACGCAACCATAGGTAGCTACGACAAAAAAGACTCAAGTGGATGATTTTTGCAAAAAGTTTGAGAAAACAATGTTCTTACTTGTTTCCTAAACTTCCTTGGGCACCATATCAACTGATGCATGGTTGATAGATAGTGGAGCCACATGTCATATGATAGGAGAACGAGAGGTGTTTGAGAGCTTCACATATTCTGACTCAGAGATGCATGTTGAACTTGGTATGGGGACAAAGCATGTAGTGAAGGGATCTAGAATAATACTGTTCAAATTGGAGTCAGGAGGCACAGTCAGAGTGACAAATGTGTTATGTGTGCCAGAAATCAAGAGGGGTGTGAACTCAGTTTTAGTGATTGAGAATAATGTATTTGACATAACGTTATAGGATGGAAAGTCTTTGATCAATCCCAGAGGATCTATCTTAGACAAAGCAACTATCTTTGGAGTTAAAGAGATAAAATTATATAGGATAAAAGGATAGCCTATGCAAGAAATGGAAAGCAATAGAGTGTCATAGAACAAGGATCTGGTAGCTCCAAAGGTTGAGTAGTTGAGAGGGAGTCATGCTTTAGGTTCAGGTGGGAAGGAGTGTTCTTCCAAGTTTGTCAAGGATTAATGGTACGAGATGGCCATGTAGGATGCTCAAGAGTAGGATGATTCTAGGAGAATGTTCAAAGGTAGTGAGTCTTAGGATACAAGTCAAATCATGATGGAATAGATAGATTATGTGTCAGAGATAGTAGCCAATAATATGGATTGGAAAGCAAGAATGGTATCGTATCTGGTAGCGAAGATAGAGCCAACTCCATGGTGGAGAAGTACCTTCCTCACTAAGAGGGAGTGTTGATGTTAGTGGTAGAATTAGACATATAATTTTTCACTGGCTTGTGTCTAGCATGTGGAAGTCATCGAAATCCTATTATGAGTTTACTTTAGTTAAAAGGAATTAATTAAAGTAAAATTGTTTTTATTAATGAGTTGAGTTATTTAAGGAAATTTATAAAATTAATTTGCATGTAATCTAAGAAATATTAAGTGGGTGTGAGAAGTAATGTCAACAATGGATCACTATGGAGATTAGATTTAGATTGTAACTCATGATTATAAAAGAAAGGTTAGGGTAAAGGAGGAAGACACTCGATTTGTGTGAGACACACTTGTGAGAGACTTTGGTGAGAGATCAAGGTCAAGAATTTTGGTGAGATGCCAAGGTGAAGGATATAAAAGAAGGAATTTTGCTAATGGGATGAGTGTAGAAGAAAAGAAGGACTTTTTCTTACATGAGAGTGAGGATATCTCACCAGTTGGGTGAAGATATTTAATCCAAGTGTTTATGTAGAGAGGTTTGGATTCCAAAGGAACATGATTCAATATCTTGGAGAGGTGGAGAAGGAATTCCATCGAGATATCATACAGGTCAAGACCAAGAGAAAGCAGAGGTAATCACAGTTGGGTTTCAAAGGATAGAATCCAGAGGAAAGTATAGCGATGTACAAAGTGTCTGTACGGGTTTTCCATACATGTACGCGGTTCACAATGGATACAATCACGTATGTAAGTGGGTCAACTAAAGGAAAATTGTGTACACCTAGAAAAATATTTTGTTCAGGGGCCATACGATAGAGCATACTTGGTCAAGTTTAACTGTAGTTTTATTTCTCTTAGTGGGCCATTCTCCCTATTACAGAATCCTTGACTTGACCTTAATAAAAGAATATAGGTACTGGTTTTTCCTCTCGGGTTTTTTTAGGGGTAGTTTACCCAAAAATATTGGTGTCTTGTGTGTGAGATTTGAGTTTCCTAGTTTATGCTTATGTTGCATGTTTAGTTGATTACACATTTGTTCTTTTGGTAGATAAAGTAATTTTATTTTGAGCTAACTGTCGGGTGCTAGGTAAGAGAAATATCAACATGGTATTTGAGAATACCAAGGGTTGAATATAAGGAAAATCAACAACACGTTTTTCACAATCAATGATTCTTCAACCTGCTCACCAAGTTCTCTGATGGTCTCGACAATTTCATCTACTTGAAGAAAATAGGTTGCAAAGTTTTATTCATATTTTATTTTCAAACTCTCGAACTGTCTTCTATGCGTTTGTATATTTTCCTTCTTCACCTTGTCATCACCTTCATAAATGTTTTAAATTTTGTGCCAAATATATTTTGTTGATTTACAATGCATCACCTTGACAAATTCTAATTCTGATAGACCAGTCAATATAACATTCATGGATTTTGAATTATGTTCACTAGGATTCTTCCTGGCTACATCTGTTTCTAATGTTTTTGGGGCTATATAACCATTCACGTTTGATTTTCAAATATCACACCCAAGCGACATTAGATAAGTTTTCATCCTTATACTCCATACTGCATAGTTTGTTCCATAAAAAATGGACCCTTGTTTGTGAAAAAACCTTCTTGACTAGCCACGTGTGCTCCTGATATCTACCTTATAGAAGTTAGATTGTTTATGAAGAAACCCATTATGATTCCAATTGAACTTATGCGTATACTAAGAGTGGGGGTGAATTACTCTAAGATAGTTTTTAATTTATTTTACCATTCATCAATCATTCATTAGACAAGAAAAATTAATCACATATAAACTCAAATCATAATGCACAAAGTTTAACATGGAAACCCAATCGGGAGAAAACCATAAACTTATCTTTATAAATGTTTGTAGGAATCAACCCACTAAAGACACCAATCTTCTTAACTGAGCACCAACTCAACAAGATGTAGAAACCAACCTACTGGAGGCACCAATCTCCTCAATTGAGCACCAAATCAACAAGATATATGCACCAACATACTAGAGACACTAACCTCCTCAACTGAGCACCAACTCAATAAGATATGTGTAGACACCAATCCAATATATTCATACACTGATTACTTATAACTTCATCAACATGCTTCATTCCACATATAATCCTTCAAACCATAGCAGGCCTCATAGCATCATTCCCAGAATGTAATCATTGATCGAAACATCCACTGAAGGCATCATCAAAACCTCAAAACAATGCACATGGAAGCTTCATAGAACTTCATTCCTTCATAGCGCACCTTAATAACAAGAAAGATCTCAAGAAAATCCCTTAGAATTCTCTTGTACACCAGAAAGTTACCCTATCACCTTTACCACACCTCAGATCACTTCTATGCACCTCAGACTTGATCTCTTTCTTGGTTTCTCTACAGATGAAAAATATATCCTGCATTTATTGTAATTATGTCCCCACTTTTAGGGCCGATCTATAAAGACTAGCTGAGCTGACCTCAATTTTCTGGATGGGTTGTCAGACATAAAAATTCATATCTTGTCATTCCTTGGGAGTTAGAGGAAATTCCATATATTGTTTGAAAGGTATCAGAATAATATTTCCAGCCATATAACTTGTGATTCCATTTGAGATAGGTATGTAGGGTAAAAATGCCTTCAAATCTAGGGTATCCAAACTGACCATCAACAATCCAAAAATAATACTTTCAACAATCTTCATCTTGCAATCTATGTCTTGGACATATGTAGGATTGTAATATTTATCTTGGATATATGTATTCTCCTCCTATATTTGACATCAATGAAAACAATATTTCCAACAAATTTCATCATACAAATATCAATGAAGAATCATAAGTCAAAAGCATTATGAAGACATTTGAAAGTATAAGATCAAAAGGATTAACAAACCTCCATCAAAGAAAATCATTAATAAAGATTCATACCCAAACTCTCTCAAGGTAGGTAAAGAATAATCATTAGGCTCAATTAGTAGAGGATGCAACATTAGAGTTCAAATTTTAGTAGAGGGGGCCTTTCCTTTCGCTTATAAAATAAAAATGAAAGAGGGGGGTTGTTGTTGTGGTGAGAACAAATGATGACAAACTAGAAGAACTAATTATATCTCTAAGTAGAAGTCTATAAGCACCATTAATTCAGATATAAATTTTAAAAATAATCTCAACAAAGTGCAAAGAACTTTGCAATAATCATGGGTACCACAATAACATCATATTTGTAAAATATATAACCCAATATTCCAATACTTGTTATCTAACATACCCTTTTCAAAGAGATAATTAGTGATGTAAATTATTTGACTGACTACACACTTTTGATAGGATTTGGTTCAACCATGGGTTTTCACTTTTTATAACAAGAAACACATCTACATAAGTGTGTTCCTCATCTCTCTTTTCCCAACATTTCTTCACTTCTAGTGAGCATCCATAGCCCCAACAAAGTTACCATGGTACCATACAATCCATATCATTAATATGAAGTGGATGGAGCTCAAAGAAAAGAGTATATAGACACTTTCATCTATCTCTCTGTGTGTGTGTGTGTGTGTGTGTGTGTGTGTGTGTATAAGTTTTGAAGGAAGCAGGCTGATACAAGAGTTTCTTTGATTTTCTGAGTAGATGCTATGCATTTAATTTGAACCCACAAGTCTCCCAAAACCATCATAATATTGGCCATATTATTAATATGAAGTGGATGGAGCTCAAATAAAATAGTATATAGAAACTTTCCTATACTTATGGATTATCATGGTATGCTCAGCGAGAACACATGTTCCACCACAACTATCCATCCATATTCCCATTTAAGAATTTCATGAATGTTCATTCAGATAGATGAGCCCATGCATCTCATGACTTGTAAAAATTTCTTCAGTATGTAATAAGTATTGGACCTTCTCCTCACTCAAACTTAAATATTAATCCTCAAGTAAGAATAAGAAGTCAAATCATCTTAGGGAACAAACCATCATTATAATTAAAAGAGAAAAAAAAATTGTACAAGTAGAAAGATAATGCTAAAACTAAAACTAAATCATGTAAAATATAATGTAACTAAACTAAAAGAAACCTAAAACTAAAATTTCGGTCATCAATAGAAGAAACAACTAAAGATAAATGTGTAATCGCAACAACATGGGGCACACACCACAAACGTTATCAATAAAAGCATTTTCAATGAATATTTGGAAATTAAACCAAGGGAAATGATTATGAAAGAAGTGTTAACAATTCGAAATAAATCCCAATAGAAAGATTCTCAAGCTAAATATCTGAGAGAAAAAAAAAAGAAAAAGATTACGATAATTGATAATCAAGTGGAAAAATTTGCAACACAATCCTTCGATCCAACTGTAAAATATAATTTCTCTTTAATTTAGTGAAATATGAAAAATCTTCCGAGAACCTATCAAAAAGGGTTAATGGGGATGCTTAGTCAAAAAATAATTTTTAAATTCAATTACATGAAACATTCCACAATCCCTTAAACCTTCAATATTTCTTGTCATAAGAAAGTCCTTTATGAAATGGAAAATGATAAAATTTTCAACATCATAAGTTACAAGTGGCATCCTTCACCAAAGCAACAATTATCTTTTCCATAGAAGATAATTATTAATACCAAAGTTTCAAATGGTTCAATCCGATGAGGCAAAGATGATATATTACAGTTATGGAGGTCATAAAAAATAATCATGATGGAATGTAAAGGACTCCAAATATCAACTATATCATAAACCAAAATGGGAATACATAAATAAGACTATATTTTTTATTAGTTGTTGAGTTGGTGAAATTTCGGTTGATCAGTTATAAAAATGTTTCAAATGAATTTGAGCAGCCAAGTTTAGATTAACACTTCCCTAGGTTTCTTTCATTTTAAGAGAAAAAATCTTGAGTTGTTGGTTGCACAAGCCATTTACCAACCTATATATATATATCTTATGTTTAGTTATTTGAAAATTTGGGAAAACATCATCCTATAAATGACTAACTTATTAAAATGAAATTCAACTAAAAAGAAAAATAAGGACCAATATTAAACTAATCTTAAGAAAAGGATGCTAAGCTATTCTAAAATTAAACTATATTGGTTGTCCTAAAATTTATGTAAAATAATAACGCCAGTTCAATCATTCAAGTATTGATATTTCATTCATTTAGCCAAATATCACAGCCTTCTTCCTAAGAAATAATCATTATGTTCTTTTCCACAACATTCCCTTCAATAGAAGATTCAATGTCATCGATTGTTGTAGAATTTGGATAGGTGGAAACATCATCCTGTTCCTACAATTGTAATCAATCAAAACAAACAATTAGAACCATCATTTTTTAATTCCATCCATCCTCGAATGATACCTATCCACCAACAAACATTTTCATGCTTAAAATATAAATAAAAATCCGATTCAAAAATCATCAACATCACACATCAAGGTATTTATTTCCTATTGTCATTAATGAAACATCTGTATGATTATATTCAACCTTGTGAGAGGCAATATACAATGACTATGGATATGGAAGCAATTAAGATGTTTTTTATAAGGTACAAATAATCTAAGATAATATCCTAGATTGATTGATCTCCCCATTATAAATGAAATATATAATTAGAAACGATAATTTAATTAAATGGCCAAAGCCTGATTTCTAATGAGTTGATGTTTGACATGATGAGAAAATCTATGATACTGATATCATAAGGTTTTCAACAGTGTTTCAAGCAGATAAATTACTAGTTTCACTTCCTTGAGCTTACATATCACATAGAATATGAGAAAATGGAATATTGATGAGTGTGCAACCTGTCTCTCTATTGGATAGGTTTTCCGTCCAAAAAAACTAAGCATATAATTCAAAAAATGAAACTAGCAAGATCACGATAAAGAAATATCAAATAAAAATAAGCCATATAGGGTTCTCCTTCCCTGTTATAAATAAACCTATGCTCTTTATGATATTATAGGTTCATATTCATGGAATGCTAAAAAATAGAGTTCAACAGATTCATGAGTTATAGTCACAAGAAATTCACATCTTAAAAACTTATTACCATGGCTAAGGTCAAAAAAGATGTTGAAAACTCAAAATTTAGAATCTTAGAAGTTGCATTGATATTTTCTACCAAAGTATTTACAACCCCCAAGTATTTGAATGATTTCAACATTGAGATAAGAGCGAAGTACTAAGCCATGATAAAAATCAAGTTAGTCAAGAATGTAACCAAAATGAGTGACTCAAAATCGACAATTCCAAAAAATTCTTTCCAATAAAAGAACAAGTTTGAAATCCCCTTGAATTGGCAGGACTACGATGAAATTTTCAGTTAGCCACTCGATTAGTAATTAACATGATTGATCCTATTTTTTTTTTTGAAAGAGATTCCAATAAGAAGATTCATAGAATAGTGTTGTTTGAAGTTGTTGAAACATGTTTCCAGATAGTTGGAAAAATATCCCCTACATATAAGAATAAACTTAGATTAAAAAAAAGATACAAGATTAATAGATAGAACCATACTTAAATGATTGAATCAATATAGAAAAATATATGCACAACCAAAATCCCAAAAAACTAACAATAAAGGGTGTTGAAAGGAAATGACTTGAAAACAAAAACCAGCTAAGCTCACTATACTAAGTCTATACAAAAAATTATGTTGGTTGAAAGTAACATAAGAAAATGCTCAATGACAAAGCAACGATTTTGGATAACTCCAAACCCATGATAAAATAATCATCCAAATAAATTACAAAGAATTGTAGTGGGCTTAGTTTGAGATGGGAATAATTTTAACACTCAAACTTCCATTTATTGTGTATGGTGCAACAAGATACAAAAATCAAAATAAACTTAACCAAGCGAAATCTTCCAATTTGAATTTTGTTGATATGAAGATTACAACTATGAGTGCTCATTTTATTTCCAAGGGGAAATGAATAATATCATTTATTTAAAGTATTCTACTTGTAAGACAAGAAAATTATTGTAAAAATATTTGACATGGTGAACATGGATATGATCAATGATCTAAAAATGACTCCAAAGTGTTGAGAATGAAACAAAACAATTTTTTCCCATATCGAAAATAAATTTTAACTTAAAGATCCATTTAAGGGAAAAATTAGTATGCAATCAATATATTTCTTTCCATCTTAGAAATACATCTATATTGTTCAACCAATAGTATTAAAAAGGAAAAAACAAAAAAAAAAACTAGTGAAAAACTAGAAACCAAAACTAAACTATGCAAAGAAAAAACACTAGCCTATTCTACCCTACTCATATCCTACACTAGACTCGCTGAAAATGAACTATGCGGATTCATAATTCCAATGTATCCATCCATGTAATTCCAAGCCTGCAAACAAATGTTCATTAGAAAAAATTAGTAACATAACTTGGAGTAGAAATAGACTAAAATAGGAAACATTAAAACATGAAAATTTTTATCCACCATATTAAAAATATCACATTAATAATTCATTAGAATTATAGTTGAGTAAAATCCCTCCAACCATGCTTCAATTCTATCATAAAATTTGCCATGACTAACATAGAATTGATGGAGGGAGTTTACAGGAAAGTAGCATACCAAATAAGAGCCATGTATGAAGTGTACTTGGTGAGAGAATATTTGTGCTGATATACTTGTTGACTCGTGAAGACAATCCAAAAGAATGAGGATGTAACATAATCATTGGTGCAAACCAAAGTGCCTCATTGTCTTGGCAAGCCTCCCTGATATCATTGCATCGAGAGGCCATCTACATCGTAATATGGAGGAGATGTTGAAACATAAAGTGTTATTTTAAATTATGTTATAATTATAAATTTAACTAAAAAAATAAAAACAAATAATAATAACACTATTTATAATAATAAATTCTGCTTAATAAAATGAAATAACCATTACATGCACCGTTTCACACATACACAGATCAAATCAATCAAATTCAACAATCAATAATTCAATAAGAAGAAAAACTTCTAGACAAAATTGCGAATAAGAAAAATATCGAATAACAATGACGAACACACGTTTCAGGTAATCGCTCTCTCTCTTCTCAGAACTATACTAAAAATATATCTAGAGCGGTGGAAACAACATGGTGCCTATGTAATTTTCTTGAATTAGCTTTTCCATTGAATTTTGAATAAGAAATTATAGCGTTGTGTGATTCCATGATTCTTTCCCCTCGCTGTCGGCCTCTATGAGAAGTTCTAACTGAAGGTGTGAATTAACAGCGATAGAGATATAAGTCTATTCTTAGATCATACTATGCCCTAAGTAACGAGTCAATCTGGATTGCTTAATTTATCAACGTCTGTAAATTTTCAGATATTTCCACCATCGAATTTCAATGAAATATGAAATAATATTTTTTTCGTATGCACTTAGCTTTTAAAGATTGTGCATTCCAGAATCAGATGGTGATTTATATTGTGTTTTTCGGCTCTATGTTTTTCCTTATTGATTCATTTCAATTCATTACCATTAAAATTTGTCAAGTGGGATGTGATGGTTACACTTCATTAAGGCCGTTTGAAAGCTTCAAAAAATTAAAGCAGACGTTTCCATGGTTTTAAAATTTAATGGAAAAAATAAAGGCCCACCATAAAATTCCAATCCAATTAACCTAAATGCATAAATCAAATCAAATCAAACTTTTTCAAGTAGGTTTAGTGAATAAAGCTTCACAAATACATAATAACATTACCCAAAAGCACTTGATCATTGTTTGGATCCACTCCTTCTTATGTTCCTATTGGATTTGTTGACTTTGTCTTCCGTGGAAGATGTGCCTATTCCGTGCTCGCTCACTCAAATATCTAGAGGGAGAAGAAGTGAATCATATATGCTCATAAATTACAATGACTTTGAAAAAATCACTTTAGTTTGTATATAATTACTTTAGTTTGTATGTAATTAATATAATTAATATATTACTTTTTTCGAGTACTAATTTAGAACCATGGTGGAAAAGCAGACAGGAAAATCTATCAAAATCCTCCGTTCAGAATCATGGAGGAAAAGCAGACAGGAAAATCTATCAAAATCCTCCGTTCAGATCAAGGGAGAGTATAAATCATAGGACTTCATCAAATATTTCAAAGATCATGGAATAGTACAATAGTTTACAGTACTTCACACTCCACAACAAAACAGAGTGTGAGGTACGGTAAACTATTGTACTATTCCATGATCTTTGCAATATTTGATGAAGTCCCCTGAGTCAAAATATGCGAAACAAACACACGGTGAGGCTACGCTCACTTCTCTATTATTCAATGAAGACCCATTACATCATTATATAGGAAAAGACTCTACTGAGTTGGTTACATGCAAACCACAAACAACTAGACTCTACAGACAGTTCAACTACGAACTGACTCTTAAGACGCCTACAACTGACTCTCACAATTGAAGCTTATAACTGCCGCTTACAACTGACGCTTACTCCATTATTTCCAAGCTGTCTCCCCCTTAATGGAGAATGGATTCACTTCTACACCTAACATCTCCCTAAACAGCTCAAAATTAATCTTTCCAAGAGGCTTAGTGAAAATATCAACAACATTTTCACTAGTATTACAATACATAAGAGCTATTTCATTTGACTGCAACTTTTCTTTAACAAAATGAAACTGAGCTTCAACATGCTTTGTCCTTGCATGAAAAATCGGATTCTTCGCAATATTGATTGAACTTTGATTATCACATTTGATCATCGTAGGTTCCTTTCGTTCTTCTCCAACATCTTGAAGAAGTCTTCTTAACCAAACAACTTCACAAGTTGATGCACACAAGTCTTTATATTCTGCTTCAGTAGACGACAAAGATACAGTAGGTTGCTTTTTATTGCTCCATGAAACAACCCCGAATCCAATGCCAAACGCATATCTAGTGGTTGATCTTTGATCATCCAGATTGCCAGCCCAATCAGAATCTGAATAACCTGTCAACTCAACATCAGATGCATCAATATATTTAATACCATAATCAAGTGTTCCTTTTAGATACCTGAGCACTGTCTTTGTTGTATTCCAATGGCTTTCATGAGGTTTTTCCATAAACTGACTTAACACACTCACAAAATATGAAATATCAGGTCTGGTTGTGGTGAGATAATTCAAACTACCCACCATCTGTCTATACATAGTGCTATTCACCTCATTCGAACCATCATCACAAGAAAGTTTTACATTTTGCTGCATGGGAACACTAGAAGACTTATATTGATCCATTTTAAATCTCTTAAGTATTTCTCTGATATACTTACTCTGACAAACAAAAGTTTGGTTTGCATTTCTCCAAACTTCAAGACCTAGGTAGTAATGTAACTCACCAAGATCTTTCATTTCAAATACCCGTGACAACTTCTCCTTGATTTCATCAATTAGTTTCTCTACATTTCCTGTAATTATCAAATCATCAACATATAAGGAAATCAATACTATATACCCCTGCTCATCAAATTTGGTATATAGATTTGGATCACTTTTGCTCCTCATAAAACCCTGTTGAAGAAAGAAAGAATCTATCTTCTCATACCATGACCTAGGTGCATGTTTTAGTCCATACAATGCTTTCTTTAACTTACACACTAAGTGTTCTTGCCCCTTTTCCACAAACCCTTCAGGTTGAGTAAGGTAAACCTCTTCCTTTAACTCACCATTCAAAAATGCAGATTTAACATCTAACTGGTGTAGCTTCCAATGGTACTTTGTAGCTAAAGCAATTAACATTATGATAGTATTCAATTTAGCTACTGGTGCAAACGTTTGAGCATAATCAATACCTTATGTTTGTGAATACCCCTTTGTAACCAGTCTAGCCTTATACTTATCTATACTACCATCTGATTTAAACTTGGGTTTGTATATCCATTTTCATCCAATGGGCTTCTTATGTTTAGGCAATTCAGTCAATTCATTATAGATTCATATTCTTGCTCCATTGCATTTCGCCATTCATCATGTTCATTAGCTTCATCAAAACTCATGGGTTCTATGACATTTTAAATGCTACTCATTAAGGCATAGTCTTTATACCTCTCAGGAAGCCGAATCTGTCGTGAAGATCTTCTCAACTGATTATCTTCCTCCCCACTTTGTGAAGATCTATCTTCACCTCTAGGTGAACTGTGATTTCTTGAATTGCCCATATCATTGAGTCCTTGTTGCTGCTACTGCTGTCGTTGCGGTGATGGATGTTGATGTGGTGGCTACTGCTACTCTTCTTTAACTCCTTCATCAAGAAGTCTCTGCCATTCCTCATGATTGTTGTTGTTATGATTTCCTGCTTCCTACTCATGGAAAAGTACATCTCTACTTGCTAACACTTTGTGAGTAGCAGGATCAAACAATTTGTATGCTTTAAATTTATAACAGTACCCAATGAAAATACATTTAATGGCTTTAACATCCAGTTTCCTCCTATTCTCCTTTGGAATATGAGCAAAATCCTTACACCCGAATACTTTCAAATTATGAACTGCAGGTTTGGAACCATACAAGGCCTCAAAAGGACTAACATTATCAAGACACCTTGTTGGACTTCTATTCTTTAAATAAACTGCAGTATTTATAGCTTCAGCCCAAAATGCATTTGAGAGATTCTTACCTTTCATCATATAGCGTGCACACTCTACCAGAGTTCTATTTTTCCTTTCAACGACTCCGTTTTGTTGTGGAGTGTGAGGTACTATAAACTGTTGTACTATTCCATGATCTTTGCAATATTTGATGAAATCCCCTGATTTATACTCTCCCACTTGATCTGAACGAAGGATTTTGATGGATTTTCCTGTCTGCTTTTCCACCATGGTTCTGAATTCCTTAAAGTACTCGAAAACATCACTTTTTCATCTAAGGAAGTAAACCCATGTGTATCTCGTGCAATCATCAATAAATAACAGAAAGTAAAATGGACCTCCTAAAGACCTAGTCTGCATAGGCTCACAAACATCAGTATGCACAAGATCTAACACATCTCTCTTTTTCTTATCAGGATTAGAGGGGAATTCATCTCTATGCATATTTCCTAATGCACATCCATCACACACAACCTTTTCATTCTTTAACATGGGAAGTCCTTCAACCATATTCTTCTTTTGTAATAACAATAAATCAGGATGATATATGTGGCCATAGCTTTGATGCCAAATAATCTCTGTTGGCATAGTTGTAGAAGTCAATGCATGATGTGCTTTGCTGTTAACATCAAGTTTGTATAGGCCTCCTACTCTAACTCCCGTTGCAATAGTTTGGAAGTGGTCCAACAAATCCTTCACTATGCAATAATTCTTGAAGAATTCAACCTTCAAATTTTGATCTGTAATGGTGGATACAAAGATCAAATTTTTCTTTATTCCTGGCGCATAAACAACATTGCGAATGTGACGAACTGTACCATTTGGCAATGTCACGGGAATGTCTCCATATCCCTTGAGCTGATGAGCGCAGTCATTTCCAAGATATATGTTGGCATCATTATGTGTTTCTTTAAAATTAGCATACCAATTTTTATTGCAAGGCATATGTACTGATGCTCCGGAATCCACAAACCAAGCATCATAATCATCCATTTCAGTAGTCAAAGCTGCGTTAGACACAAATAGCCTAAGATCCCGTGATTCAAAATTTGGGGGTTCATCAATATCATCACTAGCAATAAATAATCTGAGATCATGATTTGATGATTTTTCTGCATAATGACCTGAATGTGTTCTAGGTTTATTCCTAGCCTCATCACTCTTCTTCAATAAAAACAACTCTTTGACTCATTCCTGTCAGATTGCATACCTTGATTTGGAGATTGTCTTCTCTGCGATGAACTGCCTCTTTGCCATGAACCGCCTCTCTTCCATGAACTGCCTCCTCTGCCTCTTTCTCCTGATCTCCCTCTTGTAGATCTCTTATTTGACCACAATGCCAAATCTTTATTCTGAGGATTCAGATTCCCGCGCCTCTCTTCCTCTTGCAGCAAAATACCTGTCAGTTATTCAAATGTTGGAGGTTTCTCCCTTGCTGCGAGACCTGTTATGAACATATGATAATATTCTAGCATACCATTTAAGGTAATAGCGACCAGGTCAGTGTTGAAAATAGTTTCCCCTATATTTACTAGCTTGTCTTTCACCTCTTTAATACGACCCAAAAATGAACTAACAGATTCATTTCCATCCATTTTAATGCCTAGCAATTTAGTTTTCAGGAACAAAATGCGATTTGTATTGCTAATTTCATACAATGATTTAAGCGTTGTCCATATTGCAGCAGAAGTTGTAGCTTCTCTAATATGTGGAATTATACTATCTTTAACTTACATGCGCAACAATACCTTTTCCTTGTTTTCGCGCTTCTCCCAATATTGGATTTGTGCTGTTGTCGCACCGACAACCACATCAGGTTTCAGTTCATTTCCCTTCGCAATGTTCCAGACACCATAGCCTTCCATGAGTATCTGCATCTTGAATTTTAAGTTAATGAAGTTTAATCCATCTAACTTGTTGGCTTCGTTAAGGTAGGTCTCCACCAGAGGATTCGCCATCTCTGCAATTTAGTCTTTGCAAGTAAATCACCAAGGATATGCAACTTTTTGTCAATTTTTCTCCTATGCTGAGCAGTCTGTCGCTCTGCCTTTGGATCAAATGATCAAACTCTATCTCTGTACTCAACTTAAATCATGCACGCATGCATCCACCTTTAAATCATAACATGCATGCATGCATGCACCTTTAATATCCAAAATATCCAAAATAATATAAATTTTTTAAAACAAAAAAATTTGCGTTTTTCTTTTTTAAATACACATCCACTTTAATAAAAAAACTTTATACCTCACTCTCAAATAATCCAAAACTCACATATGTAAAACTTATGATTTGCACCAAATCACTCCAAAGAAAAACAAAACTTACACGCTCCACCAAACTAGCATGCAAATGTTTATAACTATAACTCACTAAAACTCCACGCATGCAAATGTTTACAACTATAACCGATCCACTCTTTTGAGAATGGTGGATTGGGATCCAAACTCACGCTGCACCGAAACTCATGTTGCACGCTTCATTTTCACCAGATCCGATTTTCAAAAAAAACTCCACGATTATCAAAACTTGCACGAAATCTTTCTAACAGCCACACTGAATCTTGCACCCAATCCAAGCGAAGTTAAAATACGATTGGCTCAATGCAAGCGCGTCTCTCTCTCTCCCGTCCACTCACCGGCTCACGCAAAAATGCAGCTCCAAGGCATGCAAACTATATAAACTTTCAAAATTCACGATTTGCTTTCCATGCATGCATAAACACCATGGTTTCCAGACCTCACGCGACAGTTGACTGCGGAGAGTCCGCATCTTAGGATTTATTTGGCTTGTGGAAATTATAAAAATTTCCGCACTGTGTTCTCAGCTAGACCACAGAAACTTCAATCCATCGTGCTTCCCCGACAACGACGCTAAAATGTTAGGCAGACATATTGTCATTTAATTCCATTGTAGTACTTGCCCAACTATTTAATTTTTCAATCTGACGTTCATAGGATTACAAAGCACACACACTATATATGCAAGACTGAAGTAGAAGTAATCTAATCTAAATTGCTGAAATGAAATTAATCTAGGAAAGCATTGAAAAACTAACTAGGAAAACAGGAAATTAATCTAGGAAAGAAATACAACATGTGAAGAGTTGAATGACAAAAGACACATGTGAGCTCACACAATAAATCAATCTCAAATTATATTACAAGAATCAAATGACAAAGCATGAAAGAATAACAATGAAAGAATCAAAGCTAAGAATCTCCTTCTCCTAATTACAAGACTAAATTATGAATTACATGCCTTCCCTCATGAAGAGAGAACACTCTCTTATATACATGAGTGTCATAATGAAATATCCACTATTATCTCAACCACTCTCAACTACTTTCCCATTATTACAAGATATGATCCCTTCAAATCCTCCACACATCTCTCACATATCTTAGATAAGATATGCCAACCAAATCTTCCATGATCTTCTCTCTTTCAAATCTTCAAGTTTGAAGATGTAATTAGAATTTGAGGATAGGTGGTGAATTTGACTTTGTTGAAATCTTCAAATATTCCTGCACACATCATCAAACTCATCCAACTTTGATATATAATGAAAATATGTTAATTTCTAATCTTTAATCACAAATTCACTTATAATACTAAGATGAATAAAGTGGAAAATAATAATGTGAAACCCAAATGTATTTATGAAAATATTATGAGGGAAGATTAATGGGACGATGAAATGTAAGGAATAGTGAAGGGAAAGGTGGATGAAAATGCGACATTTCTGAGTCCTAACTCATGTCAAGTATTATCTTCTAGACTTGCCAAATATATCATGAAATCATCATTGTCCATATGTCAAAAAAAATTCCATGACTCTGCTACCCAACTACACACAATGCTAACCCATCTGTCACTTTACTATTTTGAATATATCTCCAAATCTATTACAACTGATCACAACATATTCCTTCTTCTCAATTTGAATCAAATATCTCCACTAGTATGCTCTATCTTCAAATCAAACTCTACAAGTTTGCAAAAAGAGCACATTCTCAAATCTGTAGTGAATATATCCCTTCGTGAATACATTCTTGAAATCATCTATATAATCATGAATCTCTGCCTCAAACGTGTGCCAATGATATTCCTCGTAACTTCCAGCTGGCCTCTTCATACCTGCATGGGAATTTGTTTTGAAAACTACTCCTTAATCAACCAATATGTCACGATACATTATGTACCTATGTCGTTAGACCATTCAGATTTTTCCTTCCTAAAATATTGCAAACACTTAAGAATGCCTGAAATATAGTTCTCCAATCTGTAATAGTTGTTTCTTAGACTCCCCCTCTTCAATATTCACATTACTAGGAGTATCCAAGCCAGATTTCTTAGAACAATATATAAACTTGCTCTGTTTTAGGATCATCCTTTTGAATATTGACATCTTCCCCTTTACCTATAGGTTCATCATGATTTTTAAACTCTATAATTATATTGAGTATGATCTCTGGGAGTGCTTCATTCACCCGTTCTTCTTTTTTTTTCTTTCTTCTCCAAACCTTCTTGTATATGATATCAATGTTTTCCTTCAAGAAAGACTTCATCATGCTTCTAAAATTACAAGCTATGTGTCCATAGTTGTGGAATTTGTAACATTTAATATTTTAGGGGGCCACATAAACATCTCTTTCTAGAACATTTATTCCACATGCTTTGCAATTTACAGCTTTATATCCAAAGTTATTACAAGTAAAACAATGACTATGAAAGAAACTTTCATACCTGGAAGAAAGTGATCATCGTTGTGATGCAGTAATTTTGAATTCGTGCCTTACCTGATCACGATATTCTCTTCTGTTGTTTCCTTCACAATAATTGAATCTTCTTTGATTCCTATAGGTAGAAGGTCTTGTTGGAGATACACATCTTCTGCATTCATTCCTCTTTGACTCTTGTTTATCATCATCCCTTCCTTTAAGAATGTATGCATAATTCTTAGCCTTCTCTTCATTCTTATTTTCTGGAAAAATAGAACACTTCTCTTCAACTTTCTTTACTCATGGTTTGGAGCTTCCTCTTTCTTCAACTCTCTTGTTGGGATTGGAATTTTCATCTTCTTTGCATGAAACCTCACCAATGTATCTAAAACATGCTTTATCGAGTGGTAACCTTTGACAACAGAGAATTTCTTATAGTACTTGAGAGCTCTTCAAGTTATTATTGAGCTTGTAAAATTCAACCCTCAATGAGACAACTGCTTCTTCACGATTTTCACTACATTCTTCTTTATTCATGATCTGGATCTTCATTAATTCTTATGTTCTCTTTGCTTGTTCAAATTGGATTTTAAAGAGATGATTTATTCTTCAAATATTCTCTCTTGTTGACCAAATGTTGACTAAATATTCAAAGATTGTTTGAGTCCTCAGATCGTTCCTTAAGATCGCTTCCTTTACCTTTATTTTAAAGCGAGCAACTTCTTCTATTTCCTTTTCAAGTTATTTTCTCCATCTTTCTAGGGCACACACGAATTCAACTTCATGATCTACCATACCATTTCCAATTAGTCTGACATGATCAACTTCTTTCTTCTTGTTCTATCTCATCATCTTATTTATATTGATCATCATGCTCTGGATTTGTGATTACAAGAAGAGATATCATAGAGTAGAGATTATGTATCTTATCCCAAAGCTCTTTGGCTGATGAGCATTTTCCCAGTTTGAATTTTACTGAATTAGATAATCCATCCAAGATGGAATCCATTCCTATTTTTTGGTTTCTTTTTAATTCCTTCTTGGTTGTAGTATTCAAAGGTTTCTTTGGAGCGACATATGTTGAAACAATTGATTTCCAAATGTCAAAACCTTGTTCTTGTAAAAATACTCTCATTCTTCTGCTCCAGAAAACATAGTTCTAACCATCAAACAATGGAATTCCATTTTGAGTGCACTCCATGATCTACCTTCTAGTGGTTAGACTTTTTATGAAGGACCTACTCTGATACAAGTTTTTGGAATATTCACCAATACTAATAAGGGGGGTGAATCCATATTTAGAACGTTTTACCATTTTAACCATAAAATGTAAACATTAAGTCATCGACAATTTATCACTTATGATTGCATTCAATATATCATAAACATATAACCATATATACACAACACATAAGAAATTTACGTGGAAACCCAAATGGGAGAAAACTACATAACACTTTTTAATATATATATATATATTACATCCACAGGAAGCACTACATCCACAGGAAGCACCAACTTCCAAGATTTTCCAACACCAATTGGAAAGAGGCACCAACCCCCTATTTATAGGTTACAACCTGAAGGAAGCTACAACTCCCTAAATTCTCCAGCTCCAACTGGAAGGATGCTCCAACCCCCTAGTTTATAGTATCCAACATGAATGAATCTCCAACTCCCTAGATTCTCCAGCTCCAACTCTAAGGAGGATCCAACCCCCTTTCCTTGCCCCTTCCTTCCTCCTAAAAATACAAATGAGTGAATCAACATGTCACTATTATTGTCACTGATACAGGTTCATCATCGTCATAAAAACTGGTTCAACCTCAACAACCAAAAAAATATTATGCCAATATCTCCAAGAATATCCCCCAAATAATATACCCAATATCATCAACATATGCATCAAACCATGTTCCAAAACCTCTAATATATTCCTTAATAATATACCAAAATATCCAAGATACAAGCATCAAGTCATATATATACATACCTTTCATTCTCAAAAAACCCTAATGCATCAGATCTCAGATCATCAAACCTTCGTTGGCTTCTACATCAATAAGAGGGAATATTCTTCATAACATTTCCTTAGCCTCATGGGACTGGAATGGGAAACGATCGGGGCGTGGCATGATGAGCACTGAAAAACTAGTGGGGGCCTCACAGGACACCCTATGCTTTCCTGTGGGGGTAACCTCAGAAAGGGTTTTCCAAAACCCTTCTCACACCTTCAACTTCGAGAACTCCATCCTTCGCACGTTTCTACTAATTCACTTGCGCTAAGATATCACACACTTTCTTGATGATCAAATAAGAGGTTCTTGATGTGTATTTATATCCTTCCAAGTACCTAATTTACTTGTCTTTAGGGATAACCTGTAACTTCTTTTTTGTAACTGTTTTTCTCCTTTACTTGATTTTGGGTCCGACTCATAACTTCTTAACCAATTAGGGGTAAATTTTACATGGTCATATTTAAGAGGGAATATCTCCTCAACTTTGAGGAACCATGTGGTGTTCCACCTACCGTTTTAAATGGATGGATGAGGACTATCAATCCATAGAGTTTTTGCATGCATTTTCAATTCCCTTCATACATGTTTTCTTCAATAAACTTTGGGATTCATGACCACACCTATGGGGTTTCCTGACCATATCTTCATGGCTTCTTTGACCATACATAATAATTTATTTCCTAAACAACTGGGGCTTTGTGTAGGCTTATTCAAAGCATATTCCTGTGAGGGCCATGCTTAGAGATACACCAAAAGGGGATCCCTTTGGATATTCCCTCAAGTAAACCCATCACTTCTAGGGGCTTCTGAACATTCTTTGGGGCTTCTTCTAGGTTTGACATCAATGAAAACCAATTTTCGAACACATAACAACTTAGATCAACATAAAGTAATTCCACTTTATCCAATTATGAGGAGGGTTTCATGTTATGTATGTCTAGATCTTCTTAATTAATAGACTGATCAACATGCATGTCTTTCTCCATAGCTTGTTTCTCCATTTCATGTGATGGAAAATATGAGAGAGGATAAGGATAACCTGACATAACCATCAACATAACCCAAAGTTTCCCATTATTAGCAGAAAGATTGTCCTCTTAGTTAGCTATAGAAAATATGAACTCAAATTTGCTAATGAAGAGGTTTCTTTTTCATCACTAAGAAGGAAGGGGGGAATGTAATGGTGGGAAGATACACATGATTCTTTTGAAAAAGCGTGTTCTATCTAATATACACCCCCTAGGGTTAAGAAATATCTAGACATATGATGTTCAACCGAGTCATTAGTATTTTCAGAATGTGCATGTGAATCCAAATCAACATATGAAGAATCATTAAGACATGATTTAGATTCTTCATCCTCTAGCAGATCGGTTTCATTCATAGAGAGCCTGTCATCCAAACAAAATATATAGAAAAGACGCATACATATAATAAGAAAGTCTTCAATATATTCATATTTATTATTTCTAATATGTAATATTTTTGTACACAAATCATCATAATTATAATTCTCAAATGCATGCCAAAATTCACACATAAACTGCTCCCATGTGTGGATAGATGCAACTGACAAAGTCTCACATCAACTCTTGATTCGACCTACGAAAGTGAGAGTGAACAAACTGCAAATGACACCTTCATGAGAGATATTCTGAGAAAAACAAATTTCCATAACTGGAAAATATGTTTAGATGCATATGTTTCCCCCTCCCCATACTATTTAAATTGAAACAAGAGATGAAAAATATTTCTAGGAGTTTCAAGAGGTACTAAACTAAAAATACATATCCATAAAGGAATATGGGAATGAGCCATTAGTAAATTAAAATAATTATTAATAATTACTGCATAGGCTCAACTTGTCATCTGGCCCTCTTTCTAGCACCATTCTTGTTGACGGGTCCAAATGGTCTATCAAGTAGGTGAGGGAGAACACTCGATGGCAAGTCCCAATAAGAACTACTATCATTTTGGGTAGCATTTTCGACTAGTATGTGGTCCTAGTTTCCACTAAGAATTAAAAAGAGAAAGAGGAGAAGACAATAAATTGTTCCCCAAAGAATTCCTATCAATTCTAGATATAAATTATATTAAAAAAAAGCAAACTAGCTAATCTAACTAATTCTAACCTATCATGCACAAGAGAAAATATACATAATGAACACAACATGAAATAATGTCATTAATTGAATAAATACTTCATGTCAATCAATCACATGTTAATACCAAAGTGTTATATATTGAATCAGAAATAGTTGCAGTCTAAACCTGTAGCATTACCATTGTATTCATTAGAAATCATAAAAACTTAAACATCTCAAATACTAAAAACATAAATAGTTCATATGAAAAATATTCAAGAGGATTAAATGACAAACATAGATTCAAAATAGTCCCAAATGTAATCGACAATATTCATGATCCCAAATTCCTTATGCTCTTCATTGCTGATATAATAGTATCACCATCAAACAATGGTAAAAAGTCCCTTATTACATTAAATGGTGTTCCTTTTATAAAACAAGGAAGACCTTTCACCTTCTGTAACAACCAACAGTTACATATCTTTAACCTGCTTATTTTGTCCCATAAAATGACTCAAATTTCCCCATACATTTTCATAAATGAATATACAAGCATTATAAAAAGATTTTAAAAAGACTCATGGGTGGTCAATCTCCCTCTAAGACTGTTCATGAGTGATATTTATTAAAAATATTATTGGCTCTCCTTGGTTGTATCCTCTTCTGTTCTTCGAAGTTTTTTGGGTTTTTTTAGTGTCAATATGGTGAATAATATTATTCCATCTTCTTCTTTTCTTCATCTTTCCAGTGTTCTCTTGTAGGTATGATTTTTCCTCCAGGAACTCTAGTTATGGTTTCTTGAACATTGCACAACCAATTTTTTAATCAAATTCAAGCCTCCTCTTTTGTTCTTCAAATGTTTTGGGTATTTCTATCATCATCTTATCAATTATATTCATACCATCATGTTTTTCTCTTAGATCGATTTCCAATGTGATCTCACGGGTCTGATTTTTACTCCTGGATCATTAGTCATGGTCATATAAAGTTTTACATTTTATTCCACTTCAAATTCGTGGCCCTCTATTCTTTGAATTTTTGGGGATTTTGTGTCACTGGTCGGACATTAATTCCTTCTCAAATGTTTACTCCTTCTAGATGGATTTCCAATGAGCTATCCTGGGCTTGATTTGGACTCCTAGAGCTCAAAATATGGTTTCCTGAAGTTGACAGTCAACAATCATTAATTTTCTCATGGGGTGATCTAGACCATTGATCTTCATCCCTAAAACATTATCCCACATTCATCACATAATTTGATCTTTAATGGTATATTATCTTTTTGGCCCCCTTAATTATTTTCTGTGTGGAACTACAAGAGGCATAAGACCTAGGGCCCACATAGAAGTTTTGGCCAATAAACCGTTGAAAAATATGAAACAAAATAAATAAAATAACCCAAAGAGTCTCGAATGGCCTTCGAAACATAAGAATTCTAATATGTTGGGTTCAGGCTCTTCTTGATGGATTTAGTGAGTTCGGGATTCAGTAGACTTTGGTAAAATTGGATCATGAAAACCTTGATAGGATAAATGTCTAAAAATTAAAAAAATATTAAAATTAAATTACTTCGAGATGTCAGGCAAGTTTGAGTAACTCCGAGTAAACAATCCAAAATTCTGATAAAAAAAATAAATTCATTCTGGGTGAAGTCTGGAAGTTCGATGGTGGGGTGAAGGAGGTCGAAAAATAACAAAATAGAAATATAAACTAAATCCAAAATTCCAAATATAAATTAAATCCAAAAGGGATAGTGTATAGTGTATTGTAATACACATGAATTTTCCAAATATCATATTACCAATGGAGTATTAACTATGCACTTAAATGTTTTGGGACATAATTCGAGATTCGATGAATTCATGATATTTAAAGAATTAAAACAATTTGAAATATCGATTAATTCATGTTCAAACTTAATGGTAAATGTAAATCTCCAGAAAAAATGTAAGCCCAAAAGCATTAGGTTGAAAACATTAAGTCCTATGGTGATTCAGGACATTAAAAAATTAAACATGGTGACCAATGAAATACAACTAAGAAAATGCACGATAAGATAAGATAAGATAAGATAAGATAAAATGAGAAAAAGAGATAAAAATCAAAAGTAAAAAAAAAAAAGTAATTTCCCTAAGTAAAAAAATGGTTTCTCCATGCAGTAATTTTACCCATGTAAAATGATTTCCACAATAACAGTAATTTCCTATTTAAATTATTTCTGAATTAAAAGTGATTTTCCCATGTAATTCAAAAACCAAGGGTAGGTTTAGGAAAACCATGGTCAATTTAGGAAAAACCACGGGAAATCAAAACCCTATGTAGTTTTGTAAAATTATGGGAAAATTAGAAATAAAGAAAAATAAATGAAATAAAGAAAAATAAAAAATAAAGAAAACTTAGGAATAAAAATAAATAAATAAAAGATACAAATAATATACAAAAAATGGAAAAATGAGGCCAAGTTGCACATGGGTTAGGGTTCCACACCTAGGGACCAAAAATAGAAAAAAGATATATCAGGTAGATTCTGAATAATTGGGTGCTAAGTCAAGTAGGTATGTCATATGGAGATCAAGATTGTGCAAAACTGTTAAGAACCAAACATCAATATAGCATAGAAAACCTCAGGAAAAGTACTCAACGCCTTGAAAAAGAGATAATTTTAGATAATAAGCCTCTTTGAGGGGGCAACCTCCTTTTACCCCACTTAAATGTTCCAGTCCAAGATGATTCAAAATGAAAATGTCTCCTTGGTATATATAGGAGACTAGGAGGTATAATTACAAGTAATGGCCTAAAGCCGACATAATTAAAATAACATTACTAATCTAAATTACAACTAATGGCCTAAGCCGACATAAATAAAATAGCATTACTAATCTAATATGCCCCAATTAAGGGGTAATGAGCCAACATTAGGGCTTAACATG
>ML785331.1:969009-1017418 GCA_009831015.1 Picea engelmannii
TGGATGTGCCAAGTGGAATTTACGATAACTTCCCCACAACTTGCTGATTTTTGGCCTTTTCAGGAGATCTCAATTGTATAGTGTGCCCCGCACAAAATAATTGATATAAAATTCTGAAACTCGTACCCAAAATAATACAGACTGTCCACGATCCAATGCAACCAGTCCCACACAATTTGGATACTCTATGAAGAAGTTATGATTGTTTTACCTGGAACACCTTCTTGAGACTAGCCAATAGGACTAGTCCGATACCCTATCTTACACAGGGTATATATACAAATTCAAGATGACCCCGAATCTGAACTTTTTACCACAGATAAATAACGAATTTCTGTAAACGGCCTCCAGAGTTCAGGGTCTGAAACGTTACAGAAAATTTGTTATAGCGAAAATGCTACAAAGACTCATTTCAGGATGATTCCAGAAGCCTATCTTGTACATGCTATATATCCTAAAGTGTAAGGCCTCAGGAGCTGAGTTTTGAACTGAACGTACCTTGATCCGTCTGATAAAAACCCTCCAAGCCGTTCCTTCTGAAACGTTGTAGAAAAAAAATTATAGCGAAAATGCCACGGTGTCTCAGATGTAGCAGCGAAACCCCAAGACCTTGAGCTCTGATACCATATGTTAAGAACCAAACATCAATATAGCATAGAAAACCTCAGGAAAAGTACTCAATGCCTTGAAAAAGAGATAATTTCAGATAATAAGCCTCTTCGAGGGGGCAACCTCCTTTTACCCCACTTAAATGTTCCAGTCCAAGATGATTCAAAATGAAAATGCCTCCTTGGTATATATAGGAGGCTAGGAGGTATAATTACAAATAATGGCCTAAAGCCGACATAATTAAAATAACATTACTAATCTAAATTACAACTAATGGCCTAAGCTGACATAAATAAAATAGCATTACTAATCTAATATGCCCCAATTAAGGGGTAATGAGCCAACATTAGGGCTTAACAAAAACTGATTAAAACAAATGGTGAGCAGGTAGGGGGAAAATGGATGGCACATCACGTGACACATTAAAATAAAAAAGAGTGACCTGTATGATAAAAAGGAGTTTGACAATATCCAGACACATAGGATATGTCAGTCCTATCAAAGGGAAAATCGCGGAGGGAAAACCTGATAAGATTGCAAGGAGAGGGAATCTGATAGGATTAGGGGACAAACTCTCACGTTAGACCACAACGTATGAATTTGGAGGTAAAAAGTGGTGAGAAAGAATTGAGTGAAAGTATGACAAGGTTCCACATTCGAGAAGCTTGATAGGCCATCGGGCTTGGGTTTTTTGGAGAGAGGGGAGGCCGGAAGAAGAACCAAATAGAAATCATTCTGAAGAATCTCATGCTTTTCAAACCCCACAAATATCACAATGAACTTCAGTTGGCAAATATGATGAGACAATCATGATGAGGGAATCCCAATAGCATTTCAAGCTTCAGGCTTCAGAGCAATCTTAAGACAATGCACACTCAACATTCTGGTAAGTCTTAAAATAATGCACATTTACCACTCTGAAAGGGGATTCTTGATAAAGGTAAATTAGATGAGCTTGTGGGATAGGATTGTGGGAAAGGTGATCCAATTGGCTCATGGGGTTTTGGTTATGGGAAATAGTATGAGAAAGGCGAATTTTCAATCCATTGAGGACCATCTGAGTGGGTGGATTTGATACTGTTGTAGGATTTATATCTCATAGAGAATTGTAAGAAAAGGTGAATCTACTTCCCAATGAGGGAGATACTGGTAAGGATCAAGGTTCCTGATAAGGATTGGGGCTCTAACCATGGATCATGGTTCATGCCACATAATACAATGATAATAATTAGGCCTTGGAACAAAAGTGAAAATAATGCAATGGTGATAACAACAAACCCAACTAAGGTTTAGGCAATACAAAGCTAAATTCCAAATGTTGAATTTTGGCTTCGAATAATAAAAACACGATTTGCATAGAGGGAAGTCTAGTAAAGAGGAATAAGATCAATGGATTCCCCACATGAATTTCAAGGATGAAGCGGTCATGTAAAGGAAGTGTCTCAACAACCCTACTCTTGCAACCAAAGAAAGAATACAATCAATTATGGGAGGAAGAAGATACTTTCTAGTATATCATAAATATTACATTTTATTCCTTTTCTTTCAACAAACTAATGAATAAGCGTTGGATTTTTTTGCAAGATGAATAAATAGAGAGGAGAATTTTCTCAAACAAAATCATCCATGATATCTTCCTTTCATAAACAAATTTCTTCCATACATAAATGTAATCAAAGTTGCGCGTGTCTGATCTCAAACTCATATAAAGGATTAATGATCTTGTGATTCTAGTCAAGTGTTTGAAACTAAAGAATATGATTACAAAAAGAGAGTTGGAGCATAAATATGAAATAAAGAGGATTCAAAATGCATATATGTTCTACATTTAAGTCATCCAATCTGAAATTCCTGAAAAGAAAGATTATTCAAGGCATAAAATAGGACATGAAACTATGCATTCACATAGGATCGAAAATACTTCAAAATTTGTAGAAGGTCCCAAAGATAACTTGTCAATTTCATCATGCAAATATCAACGGAGAATCATAATTCAAAAGCATTATGAAGACATTTGAAATTATAAGATCAAAAGGATTAACAAACCTCCAACAATGACAATCATCAATAAATATCCAAACCCCCAAATCTCTCAAGGTTGGTAAAGAATAATCATTAGGCTCAATTAGTAGAGGATTAGGCATTAGATTTTGAAATTTAGTAGGGGCAACCTTTCCTTTCACCAATCCCTATGCCACTATATCACTCTCTCTCTCCCCCCCCCTCTCTCTCTCTCTCCATCCCTCTATCTTTCCCTCCCACCCTACCTCTCTCTCTCTTTGTCTCTCTCTCCCTCCCTCTACCCCTCTTCCCCTCCCTATCTCTATATTCCCTTCTCTCTCCAAAATCTCTCTCTCTCACACACTCTCTCTCCATATATCTCTTCCCACTCTTCCCCTATCTCATTATCTACCTCTCTCTCTCTCTCTCTACTCTTCATCCTCTCTATTTACCTCTCTCTCTCTCTCTACCCCACTCACTCTCCCCCCATATATCTCCACCTCCTTCCCTCTCTCTCTCTCTCTATTATAAATTCAATTTCCACCATTGAAGAATTGATGGTCTTATTGGCCTGGTCCCTATCCTACCTTTAGATACCCTTTCCCCATACCTATTATACGCAACATTTGCACACTACCTAGTGTCGTACTAAGTGTCACACTTATGCCACTTTTTCATTGAGTGTCACACTTATGTACATTTGCGTTTTTGAGTGTTGTAATTCCAAAATGACACTTCCTAGGTGTCACATTTTTGTTTCAGCACTCCAACACAATGGAGAAACACTTTGTCATCATCCCTATCAATTAGAGAGAAGAAAAACCCATTTTGGAGGTCGAAAACATGACTTTTTCCTTCAAATTTTGGCTTAGTTGGAAGGAGGACGCCCCCCTTCTCATGCATAGGAAGAATCCCCCTTCATGGACACCCCTTGGTAGACCATTTGGGAGTGTCTAGGATTCCCTATCTGCCACTCTGGGGGAGCATCCTTCCTATTAGGACCGTTTTAACCATTTCCTCCTTTTTCTGTGGGACAAGTTCCGAGGATCTTTGGGTTGTTATGGTTTGGGGTGACTCATGAACTTGAGATATTATAATTTGGGAAATAAATACTAACATAAGGAGGAATAATATCAACCTTATGCACCTAATCCTCAACCATTCCCTTGATCCCTATGATGTTTAAACCTCCCAAGATCCTATATAAACTAGGCCTCTCAAGGTCGAAGGGAGTTCATGAAAGGTATCAAATTTTTTATATCAGACTTGAGAAGTATTTTGACAGTCACATAAGGGGATAGAAAGAAGAAGCATGGAGGAAGCTTGCAGCCCATTGTAAGTTCCATTGTTTCTTATATATATTAACTTGGTCTATTTCCTCATTTCCATTGTTTTTTCAATTCATTCTTGAATGGGTGTAACTTGATTAGGATAGTATTTACCTAACTTGTTGCAACTAGTAGAAGAGGAGGGTAGTATAATTATTTTGCAGGTAGACTACATTTGGAGCTATCTTAAATCCAACTTCAAAGTGGCAAAGAGAAGCGAGTAAAACTGACGTAAACTTGTACTTCTCTCTCCTCCTTTTCTCTCTCATTTCATGTATGAATGGATGGAATTTAGGAATGTTAGGTACCATTTGTTTGTAATATCTTAGTTGAAGAAAACACATCTAAGGAGAGCTCAACTTGTCTATAGGGGGATATTTCCCATAACAATACCTCCTTGAGATATTCTTAAAACATGTTTTTAGAAATTGTACCTTCCCTAATAGTTATGTAGCACGTGTGTACATGGTCTTCTCAAAGGACAGTTGCGTACATGTTAATAAATGCTCAAAAAAATATTTTTCATAACTTGCAAGTTGAATTTATGGGTTTGGTTAGTTACCTAACTCCTTTTACTCGTACCCAACTATCACTAACTGACTGAATATGACTTAAATAGATCATCAATACAAGGAGAAAGGTAATGAATGGATGCATATCAAAGAAAACAAATTTCCATTGATCCTCTACATGTCTACAAGCCCTTGAAACTACCTTGCTTTATTGGTTCTAAAACCTGGAAACCCTTGTTTCCAGTTATCCCTGAACATTACCATATCGAACTACGGGATTCCCTAATTTATCCTTGAGTCTTCTAGTGTATCATAGGATGAGATATACCTTTTTTCTTGGGTGGAGGGACAAAGGGTCCTTTCAATAGAGTAGTGTTCTGATAGAATATGTAACTGATTTTCATTCACACTATTTATTTAAATAATAAAATTCTCATTCCTTTGAAATTTTGTGTTCTCAATGTTTAATTCATAGTTATTGAATGGTTATTCTTTAGAACACTAATTGAAGTGAATTTCTCTCATATTTGATCAAGATAACGAATTAGTTATCAATATAACTACTTTTTGTCATAGACTTGTATGTGTAATTTTTGTAGGTTTCAGAATAACCAATAGAGAAGGAGTGAGAGGTTTCCATATTTTGGATCTACACCGAACGCAGAACTTAAAATGATTTCACCTTTACCTCTTTCATGAAAGTTATCTATTTTGGTTAAATTGTTTATAGAATCTTTGTTGTTGGATGCTATTGGAATTTGTTTATCTTTTTATGGTTATTGATATATTCCAGTCTTTTCCACAATTGTAGGGGACTTTCCCTGCAAATAGAGCTAGCAATCATATTGGGGATTCTCCCCAATGGGTCTATCTTTGGGGTTTTCTTTGTTTTCTTCATTTATTTTTTTTTGTTTTGTATCTGAATTCATTATGGTACTTATATTAGTGACATTTAATTGTCTGGGTCCTTCTATTTTCATCTAAGCCTGATTGACTACCTTCTTATTTATTTTTTGGAATTTTTTGGGTCATACACGTTAGCGCTTTGTAAACTTCATTCGACTGAGAAACAAATGATAGAGGAAACCTACAAACCAACTTTGACGCTCGAAATTAGACTTTCAGACTTAGAGAGGGATCTCTCTAGAGACTTCGTCTCTGTATGTCTTTGTACATGATATGGATTTAAACTGTCAGCTAGATTTAACATCTTTAAAAATTAATTTCTAGTTCTATTGGCAAAAGGAAGTAAGACCTTGGGCTATGGAGTCGATTCAAGAAAACGATAGAAACAAATGACTTGGTGACTGAACTTGAGAGGATAAAGGCTAAGTAAGCAACAGTCTTCGGTTAAAAATCATTGTGTGTGGCGAGGGGAAAAATACATGAAGCAAATTGAAGCACCGTTGGGGATGAATTCCGAGTTATCTTAGAGGAAACACAGTTTGTCTAAATGGCATGAATCTAGAGCACTGCGCGGTGAATCTTAGATTTGAAATTGCGTTCTGATTCAGACATAATATAGATATGAATATAAAGAACACAGGAAAACACGTACATAAAGAGAGAATACAATACATCAAACTGCTACCATTAGAATCTTTTCATCAAAGCTTCAGGACCTTTGCATTAAGTTTCAATCAGATTCAAAAGCTACATTCAATAGTCACTGTCTACACTATTTTGCCAACCAGCCTCTTTTACATCAAAATGACCCCCTTATATAGAAAAATAATACCACATTTGACTGTTAGGTTTGAACTACCACCTCCTAGAATCATGGATCCGATTTCTTTGAAAGATAACAATAAATTCAACGAATTCACCAAAAATAGAAAACTCGACTTTGCAAAATCATAATCGTAACCAAAATATTATTTACAATCATTGATCATTATCAAAATTTTACCATATGGTTGTGATAAGTCATCATATGCACTACTAGATGCTCTATCACCCCTACATAGCAAGTTTTCTACGCAACAGTAACCTACAACAAAAAACTCAGTGGATTGCGGAACAAACTGGGAAAATAAGCATTAAATATGACATCATATCTCACGAATAAAAAAATATTTTTCAAACATGAGAGATTTTTTTGTAGGTAAGATCATTATAAAGAAAAACCTCTCTCGGTTTCATGAAATTCATCTCCATCGAGCCGACATATGTGTCGTAAAAACATGTCTCAAACATGAAATCATGAAAACTGAAAAATAAGGCTCAAATATTCATTTGAATATCCCAATCCGTGACATATTTTTCAAATCTGAGAGAGGTTTTGATTACTTGGTTTGTCCTCGAAAAAAACCTCTCAGGGATTTTCAAAATTCCTCTCCAGTTGGTAAGAAACAATATTGAAGTTTACCACTAAACCAATCATTTACGTAGCGCGCCCTGTAGCCTGTGTGCACGAAAATCCTTTGCGCGACGACATCTTCTACACAATGACATCCTCTACATGACGACATCATATGCATTATGGAATCCTCTAAGCGATGACAACTTCTGTGTGATGACATCCTTTTTGCGACGGCATATTCTACACGACGACATCTTCTGTGCGACAACATCCTCTGCGCAATGACATCCTCTGCGCGATGACATCCTCTGTGTGACAACATCCTATGTGTGATATCATCCTTTGCATGATGGCATCCTCTGCGCGATGAAATCCTGTGCGCGACAACATCCTCTACACGACAACATCCTTTGCACGACGAAATCCTCTGCGTGACGACATCCTTTGTGCAATAACATATTCCACGGGACAACATCCTCTGCATGACAAATTCCTCTGCATGACAACATCCTTTGTGTGAAAACATCCTTTGCATGATGACATATTTTGCGCAATGACATCTTCTACGCGACAACATCGTCTGCGCGAAAACATCCTATGCATGACAAAATCCTCTGCGCGACAACATCCTTTGCGCGACAACATCTTCTATGCGACGAAATATTCTACATGATAGCATCATCTGCTTGAAAACATCCTCTGTGTGAAAAAATCATTTGCACAGTGCGGAAAAAATGAAAGAAGCAAAAGCCTTTGCACAACAAACTTTCACAACGAGTATTCTTTTGAAGTTCATAATGATACCGATGACATGGTGTATCATGATTGTTCATTTTCTAACCTTATGAAAGGTGATGTTGAACCATAATACCTTTTTACATGATATTCACCCTAACCTATGACTTATCTAGGAATTCCTTGATTTTTCGAAGATCATGTCATGACTTTGAAAACTTTGGACAAACCTCTAACTCTAGCTATGAAAATCATGGTGCTAACAGCTGGCTCCAACGGGGATTCTATCCTCCTAGTGAGGTAGAAAAGAACTCATAGACCATGTGCCTATCCATTGGGATGTTCCTGAATCGTTGAAAACTCTACTCTGACCTGTTACTTGAATCCGCTGAAAACCAAAAACTGTGTATGCTCTAAACTGAAATATGAAACTAAGTTGAAAATAAAAATTGTAGATTGGTAAAAGAAATGCTCGTAGTACCAAGATTATTCTCACTCCTACCTACCCTACTTTTATTTAGCATAAATTCTGAATCAAGTGATCTCACACTTCCAATGAAACCAACCAAGCAAATGGCTTCTTGACGACAACTTGCTTTGATCTCCTCTAGATAGAAAAAAGAAATCAGCAAATGATAACTCAAACTGCAAGCCCAATTTTATCCCTGCATTCTTGAACAAAACGTACTCCATATTCTCTGATGATTTCATCCTACTGGAAAAAGGGTCTTCGAAAACATGTAAGAATACCCTTTTTTCAAAATCAACAAAAAGACAAAGAGATCTTTCATCTGGTTGACCCTTCTCAAATGGAAATGTAGCAATAAGATCACCTTTCACATCATCCACAACAGGGACAGGTTTTATGTACTCTTGGAAATATTTAGATGAAACAATAATCTTATATGTTTGAGAAAAATCCAAAAATGCTCCTTCATGTTCTTGAACGAGAATGTCATCCTGGCTTTTTAAAATTTCTGAATATGTCAAATCAAGAGATGTGAAATCATGAATAGATTCTGCAACATCCAAAAGATCTAAAACAACCTTCTCTTCTTCAGTGTTTCCTTGTAACTTTGGGTATCTATCCTCATTAATGGTTGTACTGCCTAGATTTTCCACACATACAATTTCAAAATCCTGATTTTCACCAATTTCTTCATGATACAAATCTTCAGAAAACGAATGAGTTGCAAAACAATTTGAATGATTATTCTCATACTTTTGTCTGTAATAAGGCTTCCAAGGATGTGAATTTTCATTAATTTCATGGGATATAACTTGACTTTCAACATTATGATGCAGATTTGTTTCATTTTCAAGCAAAGAAGAAGCCAATGTTTGCTCGGAATGATACTGTGTACTAGTTCTTCCTAATGAGAATATAGTTCATAAAGGGCTTCTTCGATTTCATCTTACATTAAGTATTCGTCATCAACATCAATCCCCATGTGTTGAATAATATTTTCAAAATTTCCACAGAAGTTTTCAATAAGAACTAAAGATGGGTAACTTTTCTTATAATTCACACAAAATACTGAATAGAAATATTCAAGAAAAAATAGACTAGTAGATGGCAATCCTTCATACCAGGATCGTGCCTCTCCTTATAAGGTTTCCATAAACATATTCATCAAGCAATATTCATGCAATTTAAACCCTACCCTATGTATGTGCATGTGAAATTTGACCAAATGAAAGGCGACATCATATCCATCTCGATCTTTGAACTTTGGCAAATAAGCTTGCCAATCTACACAAGGCATGCAATTTGGAAAACCGGGAATGTGAGAGCGATTCATGGGGGCATACATTTTATTTATTGAACTCATATTTGGATAGTGGAGTTTCCAATGATGCTTTGAAATATGGATTCTACATTGAGAGTGGAGTTGCCAGTGAAACTTTAAATTTTTGGATTCTTCTACCAGTGGAATCACCTTCAAACTGATTTTTTTATGTGTGGAGTCACCAGAGCAGGAATATAGACAATATGTGCCTAAGTGTCTTCTTCTCTCAGACCTCAGAACTCAACCATATCATTCTTTCCCAGGGAAAATTTTCAATTTCGTCCCCAACAAAGACGCCAGAATGTTAGCGCTCTGTAAACTTCGTTCAGTTGAGAAACAAATGACAAAGGAAACCTACAAACCAACATTGAGGCTCGAAACTAGCCTTTCAGACTTGGAGAGGGCTCTCTCTGGAGACTTCGTCTTTGTACAGGATATGGTTTTAAAATATCGACTAGATTTAACACCTTTAAATGATAATTTCTGGTTCTATTGGCGAAAGGAGGTAAGACCTTGGGCTATGGATTTGATTTAAGAAAACAATAGAAATAAATGACTTGGTGACTAAACTTGAGAGGATAAAGGCTAAGTAAGCAACATTCTTCGGTTAAAAATCATTGTATGTTGAGAGGGGAAAAACACATGAAGCAACTCAGAGCACTGTTGGGGATGAATTTAGAGTTATCTTAGAAGAAACACCATTTGTCCAAATGGCGCGAATCTAGATCATCGCGCGGTGAATCCTAGATTTGAAATTATGTTCCAATTCAGAGAGAATATAGATATGAATATAAATAACATAGGAAAACACATACGTAAAGAGAGAATACAATACATAAAACTTCTACCATTATAATCTTTTCGTTAAAGCTTCAGGACCTTTGCATTAAGTTTCAATCGGATTAAAAAAGCTACATTCAATAGTCACTGTCTACACTGTTTTGCCAACCAACCTCCTTTACATAAAAATGACCCCCTTATATAGAAAACTAATGCCACATTTTGTTGTTACGTTCGAACTACCATCTTCTAGAATCATGGATCCAGTTTCTTTGAAAGAGAACAATAACTTCAACGAATTCACTAATAATAGAAATCCTGACTTTGAAAAATCATAATCGTAACCAAAATATTATTTGCAGTCATTGATCATGATCCAAATTATACCATATGGTTGTGATAAGTCATCATATGCACTTTTGGACACCCTGTCACCCCTTCATAGCAAGTCTGCTATGAAACAATAACCTACAACAAAATACGCGGCAGATTGCGCAACAAACTAGGAAAATAAGCGTTAAATATGACACAATATATCACGAACAAAAACATATTTTTCAAAACTGAGATATGTTGTTTTAGATAATATTGTTATAAATAAAAACGTCTCCCAGTTTCATTAAATTAATCTCCATATGGCCGTAATATGTGTTTCAAAAACATGTCTCAAACATGAAATCATGAAAACTGAAAAACAAGGCTCAACGATTCATTCTAATATCCCAATCCATCACACCTTTTTCAAATATGAGAGAGGTTTGTATTATTTGGTTTGTCCTAAAAACAAACCTCTCATGGATTTTCAAAATTCCTCTCCAGTTGGTCATAAACTGATCTTGAAATTTACCACTAAACCAGTCATTTATGCAGCGCGCCCTGTAGCCTGTGCGCAGGAAAATCCTCTACGTGACGACATCTTCTACGCGACGAAATCCTCTGTGTGAAGACATCCTCTGCACGATGGAATCCTCTATGTGATGACATCTTCTGCGCGACGACATCTTCTACGCAATGACATCTTCTACGTGACAACATCCTCTGCGTGACAACATCCTCTACGCGATGGCATCCTCTGCGCAACAACATCCTCAACGCGACAACATATTATGCGCAATGAAATCCTCTGTGCGACAACATCTTCTGTGCGACAACATCCTCTGCACGACAACATACTCTGTGTGACAACATCCTCTGTGCGACAACATCCTTTGTGCGACAACATCCTTTGCGTGACGACATCTTTTGCGCGATAGCATCTTCTACACAACAACATCGTCTGCGTGACAGCATCCTCTGCGCGACAAAATCCTCTATGCGACAATATCCTTTGTGTGATGGCATCTTCTGCACAACGACATCTTCTATGTGACAACATCGTCTGTGTGACAACATCCTCTGCGCGACAAAAACCTCTACGCAACGCGTAACAAATGAAAGAAGCAAAATTCTTTGCACAACGAACTTGCACAATGACTATTCTTTTGAAGTTCGCAATGATACCGATGACATGGGGTGTCACGATTGTTCCTTTTATAACCTTATGAAAGGTGATGATGAACCATAATACCTTTTGACATTATAGTCACCCTAACCTATGACTCATCTAGGAATTCCTTGATTTTCCAAAGATCATGTCATGACTTTGAAAACTTTGGACAAACCTCTAACTCTAGCTATGAAAAATATGGTGCTAACAATACACACGTTGTTCTTCTATAGAAGTTGCATACATATTAATCCTCCAGTTAAAACAGTCACGTACATACGTGATATTCCTTGGTGATAGGCGCATACAACTCCATATAGGATTTGATTTGTAATTTATTTTGTTTGTTGGGTATTGGGTTGGGTGTCGAAAGTATCTCTTGAGTTTTTGGGACTTTGTTTGTGTTTCTATTTGAATTTAGAAGTTAATTAGTTAGGTTATTTATAAATAAAAACGAAAATAATATTACATTTCTTGGTTTTTCGTTTTCAAGCTTATAGATGTGGTTTAGGAATTTTTCTAAGGTTCTTTCTTGGCCAGGATAGGATTGGTTGTTGTCCTTGGTAGTTCTTTATATGTGTGGGTGATTCTTTTTGATTTTCTTACTTTGTTTATTTCATGTTTATCTTTGAGAAGAAAGTTTTTCTTGAAAGTTTCCTATTTCTATTTTTCCTTTTAAAAAAGAAAAACAAAATAACCTTAGAAAGCGTGCTTTCTATACTTCTTTTCAATCCTTATTTCTCTCTTGCGTTGAAAAATAAAATTCTTTAAACTTGAATTCCTATTTTAGTGATTTTTGGTTTCAAAACACGTTCTGTATATTTGAAAAACTTACATTTTTAAAAAGTTAGTTATAGTTTTGACGAAAATGACAGTGTAGTTATTTTCAGTTGCTTTGTATTAACAAATTTGCGTCAGCAGTGCTTTTCATCTAAAAGAACGTTTATCATTATTGCATATCATTGAAAAGTAAAGAGTTTGCTCCTTTTTTCTAAATCATTTTTGCACTAATTTTTAGTGAAGAATAAACGTATTTTATATCAATGTTCTTATAAGAGTCTTTATTTTTTGTTGTGTATATGAAAAAATCACTCAATTGCATTGATTTCCTTTTTGAGTAACACAAACCCTTTATAATGAATAACTAAAATAAACTAGACTTTTCATTTTTTAGGGTGAACAAACTAGTGTAAGCATAGGGCCTTGGACTAGGTTGGAGAGTTAACTCTCCAAGGCCATTAAAGAAACTTAGGATTTTGAGATATGGAGAGTATAAAAAAAAAATTCTTATAAGTATAGCTGGGAGCCTCGTCTAACATAGGAGATAAACAAGAGGTTGTGTGAGGAAGATCCAAGGATATAACCCCTCTAATGATTGACTGAAAATTGTGGAGATATCATATTTTGGGGGTTTCATTAGTTCCCAGACCTCCTTGAGAGGTGACACTTTCGAAGCTTCAGTATTTGTTACCCTTCTGATACGTTTGATCCCAAATTTTGACTGTACCGGTCGGAAGTTGAATGTGATTTGGTACCCTTTATTTCCTTTCCTAATTTTCTTATAGGTGACTGTTGAGGGTTTCCCATGATACCTGGGGCAGAAGTTGCATCACACTTTTTAGTACCCCTAGAGGGTGTCCCGTGAAGCACGGGTACTTGCACTAGGTAGGGATGGTTAGTGGAGGTCAGAGTAACTACCTATCACTCCATTCGTTGATTCATGGGAATTAATCAACCTGTGCCTTCATCTGAAAGGTCCTTTCCTAACTTCATTACTACGGTAGTCTTGGGACCTAATACACCAAAGATGGAGTATTGGTGAAGTTGTTTTTGGTTGTTGTTTCTATAGAATGTTTTTCTAGTGGTATGATTTGCATACCTAAATGACTTAGGTAAGCGTGTTGGTAGTCACCTCGAGTATGTGATTTGAAGTGGTTGATCAACCACCTCATTGATATAGAAGAGTTTAGGTCCTTCCACCTATTGAATTGGATTCTCCATCGCCTTGTTTGAGGTGTTGACTCGATCAAATAGACACTTTTGTACTAGTTGGTCCCATTGAAATCATAGAGATAGAGCCCACAAAGACAAACACTTCTACACTGGAGGTTAAACACGTATCGAATCTCAAGGCTGAAGGCTTTTTTAGACCCTTCAAACCTCCATTTATTGGACCATACGATCCGTTCATTTTGCAGATTCCAGCTTATGGGTTAAATTACACTAATAGTCAACCTATTTGGTGGGCCATCATGGAAAACACTTCAAAAGTTTCTGGGATGGAGCCCCCTACAATCCCCACATCAACAATAGTAAGGGGAGGGATCCTACCTTCCCAAATGACTATTTTGGTTCAATCAACAATCACTACGTGGGTTAGTGGCTCTACACCACTTATCGTTGGCCCACTCAGCCTTTAAGTGCGATCTCTTCATCAAAGTTTGTGTCTAATGATTTCTCCTTTGGAATGCCATTGATTGGCATGAAGAATGTATCGACTAGTTCACAGCCAATTCCTTAGAGTGTTAACATTAGAGCCATGAGTTCTTAAACTCCTTTCTGGGTTTTTTCGTGGGGAGGAGGTCACATCCCTCCATTTTTCCCCTCACTTAGGGTAGGGTATTTCCCTTATTTTGTCCCCAATCCATTCATAGGATGGGGTGGTGATATGGATGAAGGTTTCCAATCCTTCGACATGTCATATTCTTCAAATCATTACACACTATTTGGTGGATTCAAGAGAAATCCCTTCCCTTCCTATGGAATATCAGCAGGGGACAACCCTTTCCAAGGCCAATGGAATCCTACATAAGAGTCATATTATTCGCAAGGGATGTTTCTAGGGGGGAAACTCTTTCCCCATTAGAACTACCTAATGAAAGGGGCTTCCCCTTCATAAGAAATGTCAGTAGGGGGTAACCCTACTTTTTCTTACGTGAACCAGATGGGTGGAGATTTTCCTCCTTATAACCATGGATATTAAGGATTTAATAAAAACCATATCCCATCAACAAAATCTTCCTAACAACCTAGTTCCATTAATAATCGAGGATATGATTTCTTAGTGGGTACTCAACCTAGGAGCTCCAACTCTGCTGGTTGGAAGTCTAGGCCTCCACCGAGGTTACCATTTCTGGCAATGTTAAACTCTCTAGACTTGTCAAAATTGATGCATGATTTGGTCTGCCTTGATTCAAAATGCCCTCCATTACCCACTAAGTTGCCTACATAAGAGTCGTACTAAGTTGCCTTCACTTTCCAAGTTGTCGCACTTTCCATGTTCTATCCTTTTGTTTTCTTAACCACTTCAAAATTCTTGTCCAGTACGAAGCCGACACCGATATCCTATCTACGCTTAAGCAAGATAAAGCCACTCACATATAAGATCATATCCAAGAGTGGTGGAGGTGGAATAGGTTGATTAAAGCTAAGGTCCCTCCATATTTATTCTTTGAATGGTTCCTAAATTCCTTGTTTCCTTACATATCCAAGGATATATCGACATCAGGAGTATCTTTTGAGGAAAAGGTGATTTTTTAGGGTTCAACTTTTGGATCCAATCTACTCACAATATAGGTTCTTTTACAAGATAATACCAAATGCACTGCAATCGAGTATCGACCCTTCAAACGTGAAGTTTGGACTGCATGCCGATGGAATTTTCGGTTTTGTCAAAATCACTATCACATGTATGGTTGTGAACTACATGACACAAATGATTATTCATCCACTTGCAACTCATCAAGATACAAATTCAACCCTTTCTACCATCTAGTTGTTGGATGTTCACACTATACAGTTTATGACCCTGAAGTGTACCCAACAAACTAGAGGGAAGAACAAGAGTAAGGATAAGAAGGGAGGTGGAAACAACAATAAAAAGGTTAAATCAAATGAAAATGTTGGGGGGGGGCAAGAAAGAGAAGAAAAAGGTGAAATTTCCTTGCAAGCCTTGTAGAAAATATCACCTTACCCATCAGTTCCCAAATACAGAAGAGGCTTAATGCCTATTGGTGCAACAATACCCTTTTGTGATGAAGAACCCATTCCCACAGGGAGAGAATATGCAAACGATATATTATAGTGGAAATCCCCAAGGGGGCACCCAAAATGAACTCTTGTCATATGGAACCATGTCGTTCATTAATATGGTGAATGTGATGAAGGAGGTTGATCTGTTGGAAAGGGCTTGCGATTACAATAATATTGAATCGACATCTAAGGGAAAATAAACTTTCGATTATCATAATTCTCTGCACATAGAGAATTCTTTGCACATAGAGAAGCCTAAGGGGAAAAAAATGCCACACATATTGAAAGGTGTGTACAAGTGCGCATTTCACAACCCAAATGATCGAGTTGTGCCCAACTATTCTATTTTTTAGGACTTAGCTTAGACTCCATGTGTGATGTCTACCCTGGAGGTGATTCAAAGCATCCCCTCACAACAAGCCGCGTTGTTTTCCTCTATAGAAGATACTAACTCCTTGAGTTATATTTTTATTAAGTTTTATGCTATAGGTGTGAAGTCTCATCTTATCTATCATGTATCCTTCCAAATTAATTTCATGTACACAAAACACGTTATTGGAAGAATTTTCATTGATGAAGGTGCTTCGACATGTCTGATATCATTGTCTTGATGAAAATCCATTAGCTCTCCTGATTTGGCTCCCTATCCTATTCTATTAAATGAATTTGATGGATGTTCATTTAGATCACATAGTCTTATTTCCTTCTTCCCTATCCAGTTAGTGGGGAATACCATTTCTGTTTCTGTTGAAGTGGTTGATGCTCCACTCGACTACAACCTTTTGCTTAGAAGGAGTTGGAATTATGTGATGACTCTTTTTTTCTTATCTATTTTTTGAATATTGTGCTTCCCTCATGAAAGGAATATTCTAATGATAGACAAAATGTTATTTAACCACTCTCACTCTGCGATGAATATGGGATCTACGTTCTTGTTGATTGAAAAATCTCAGATGAAAAATGAGAGTGTTGGTGTTAGGAGTTTTCCTGATCTCACTGGAAGTTTTTATTTCCCTACATGAATTTCTTATATTCATGCTACCCTAGTTGGCTACTAGAAATCAAGTCCCTTGGTCCCCGTCACGTGAGTTGGTTCATTCTGAACCATGTACTTTGAGGATCCTTGGTTGTTACCCTCACTGTGTGAATCAATAGAAGTTCTTGTGCATGCTAGGATGGTCATGCCATTATCTGCAACTGAGATAACTTATTGAGTAATACAACAATTTGATGTACATATTGATCCTTCCACTTCTTGGAAAAAATAAGAGTATCAATTTCCAAAGCCCATTTGGGCTCAAAATTATTCAACTTTACTTGATTTCCTTAAAACTATCTTTCCTTTTGACAAAGCAATTATCAAGGCAATGACAAGACCAAAAATACCATGGGAGGATATGCATCATCGATTGTATTTCCTTCCAGAACTCATTCGAGTTGAAAGTAGATAAATTTGATCATCTGTGAACCCCCTGGAAAAACATGGTGTCTATGTTGAGGGGAACATGGATAATATGTCGAAAAATATTCGGATTCAAATCTCCAAGACCCCTAGAATTATAGAATTTGTTTTATCGGTGCAGACTATTCTCTTGAAGATTTTTGTGGGTATACCTCTTTGTTCAAAAAGTTTTACGATGTTTTATCTTGATCCTATGAGGAAATTCTAGGCATAGACCCCCATATTGTCTAACATGAAATTCAAATGTATGAGAATGGTAAGCCTATTTAGAAAATTTTACAACCTATAAATCCTAGGAAGGTGACAACTATAAAGGATGAAATAGAGAAGGTGTTGGTGTGATGGAACAACAACCCATTCCCCATGACAACTATAAAGGATGAAGTAGAGAAGGTGTTGTTGTGATGGAGAAACAACCCATTATCCACTTAAATGTTTTCAGTATTAGTGTGGGGATGAACACTTTTTTTTATTTTTTACGAGGTATATTTCTCTTAACCTTCATCTGCATGCTCAAAACTTAAAGAACTAAAGTTAGCCCCCCCCCCCCACCTACTTCTCACATTAATCCCCTATTTCCTTTTCGTCGTCGGGCCCTTTTCAAGTGTGCACACATGCACACATTCATATTTCTATGACGAAAAAGCCTCATAACATTGTCTTTGGAAGTTAGCATCACGCTATCATCCTCATGCTCTTATCCATTTTTCCAATGATGACGATACCTTCCCTCTCCTAGTCATAGCCCAACTCATTGGATGGCCCTTTCTCTAGAGTGCACCTTAGCAATTATCTTCCTCATTGGCCCTTCATATCAACCACTACATAAGTTTTTTTTTCCTTACATGTGGCAAGGTTACAATGTCTAACATTCTTTGGTGAATGCTTTTCATTGTCATATTTTTCTTTGGACACTTTCCTATACCTACACTCCCTGTCAATGAAGACATCACTCTTTACTATCCAATTGTGACATTTCTCATTCTACAGATCATATGAAACAAGTCATATCCAATCACTCCTCCACCATAGATATCACACTTGTCTAAGTAATGGGTCTCCCACAACTATCTCGATGTGTTGTTAGCATTAATGAAGAAAGGATTAACTCCCAACAATCATCTAATTGAACATTAAAAGGAGTTTTTTGGTCAAAATTAGACCCTATAAACACTCGTAATCAAATAATCAAGTAATTATCATTATCAGAGGTTGTTTCTCACCTATATCCACACCTCTCATTCCCATCAACTACCAATGACGATAGATTCGCGACTCCCGCCAATTTTTCGAACTCTCTCATGCCCTAACATGTATAAATTCCAATCACCCACGAATGCATTTACTCTCTACATAATCCCCTTAACGAGTCCAATATGTATCACACCTTTCATTGATTACAGTTTTGTTTGGAGCGAATTGAAGGAATATTTTAAAAGCACCAAGACTCATGTTCTTTCTTGCTTGCTCGTAAAGAAAAAATGAAATTCGCATCTGCAATTCTCTATTATCTTATCTTGATTGACTAATGCTCTTGACCTCTAAGAAAGTAGGATACTATTTTTTCTAGTGTTATTATTTCAATCCTAAAATGAATCTATTAACTGTAGTTTTTTTTGTTCGTACAGGTGACGAGATGTCCAGGATGATCACCAGAAAAGGAAAAATCTAGACCTATAGAATGCCCATTCCATCTTCCATTCTAGAATTATACAACATCTCCGACACCAAAAACCATGAAGGGGTGAAGCACTACCTTAACTACACAGAGATATGGAAATTTTTTAGAATTAAATGTTCTCGTTCGATGATAAAGACATTGAGGCATACATAAATATTCAGAAGAGAGAGATACATATTGTAGCCGCGCATACACAGTTGTTTTCTTACAATGATGCAACTAAATGGTGTTTCTCCTATATGTAAAAAT
Organism: Picea engelmannii; assembly: GCA_009831015.1. Taxonomy (NCBI): domain Eukaryota; kingdom Viridiplantae; phylum Streptophyta; class Pinopsida; order Pinales; family Pinaceae; genus Picea; species Picea engelmannii. The sequence continues at coordinate 987,977 of ML785331.1, forward strand.
ACACAGGGATGATATTTAAAACTTTAGGAATCCCAATCACCTCACTTAAAGAAGAAGATATATGGGGAAGGTACCAAACTCTTGATTCTACTGTAGCCCTGAATGAGTCTTTTCTCAAATAGTTTGAAGTTGAACATGAAGACTTAGATACCCTAATGGAGGATTGGTTCTATGATGAAGAGTGGCCGATGAAAAAAGGGGAAATATATGTCCCGACATGATATATTAAGATCCCATATAGAGTACTAAATACCATGATTTGCAGGCTCTACGATGAGGAGACAAACACCCATTTCAGGATGGAGTGGTTTCCCATCGATTATAGGGTATCCCAAAATGACCAAGCATTCAATTGGGAATCCATTCTTTTGTTCAACATTGCACAACTCAAACAAGATCCTAGAAACATGAAACATTCATCATTTTACATGTCTGCTTATCTGATAGATGATGTATGTGGAAACAATTCTTTCCCAGACTTTAACTATTCCTAGAACCCAGACAAGGGTCTAATTCATTTCTATTGTTCTCAACTATGGAAGGTCAATTGAAAGTTTTTCTATGATATATCTGATTACTTCCTAGCCCCTTTACATAAGGCCATCTTCGATCTCTTCCCACATAGGATCTCTCCTAGGGATCTCAAGAGTTTGAAAGATATTGGATATTGGTGTTATATCCCTAAAGTGCTATACCTATGCATACATGGCATTGGCATTTCTACTTGCATAATTTTCCAAATCACTTATGAGGATCTCTCTTTAAAAAACTATTTTTTGGAGCATGTACGCATTTTGTTGCACTACTGCCCACGTACATATGCTTGATACATGCTATACAACCTGTGTACGTACACTATTTGCATACTAAACAACCCACATTTACCTCCAAAAGTTGAAAAAAATAAAAAGTTGCAAGGAATTTGACAGAGTTTATGGGATGTAGAGGGTTTCCCAACTAATTCACCCGCTGTAGCCCATCTCCAAACCAAATAAATATCCCTTTTTCATATAAAATAATTTCTTGGGGTCCCATTTCCACATCAACCATTTGAAAAGTGATACTTTGACCAAATCCTTTTTCCCTCCTTGCCTAAGTATTTGCAACCCCTTCTGATTTTTTGCCTCAACATTCCCTCTCTAGCCTTTTCTCCTATACAACCCCTTCCCTTCCCATGAAGTGATCAATTGATTGTGAGAGAAAGAATTTGGATAATGCACTTGGAGCAACATTGAGAGGATCCCATACCAGGTTCATGGAGCATTGACCTACAAAGGTTGTAATTTTCGATCTTTGGATTTGAATAAAAGAATCTTTTCCCTGTCCCAAATGATATCTTTATGTTTTTCATTTGATTTATTCATAATGTTTTATATCTAACCCTAATATTGATGAGTAGAGATATAATATTTGTAGCATTGTTTTCCTAAGTGTTCTTGCAGGTCAGCTTTGGGAGGAGACTTGCAACCTGGGTGCTACAAAGCTGGAGGAGGTCTACATCGAACGTTGGACCAAAGGTACTTCTTTTGACCTACTTTCCTATCTCTTTCAGTTCATCTATTTATAGTGTTTGGGTTAGTTTGGGGTAGTTTAGGAATTAGTTTGTATTTTAAGGGAGATCATAGCTTTTCCTATACTTTGACCCTGGTATAGTAATAGGATGATTTTCCCTGCCAGCCGAATTGGCGACTCCACTTGGGAGTCTCTCTAGGGTTTTAGAGTGAGGTTTTTGGGTTTTAATTGGCTTCTTTATTTCCTTTTGAGTTTTTATCAAGTTCACTAAGTCTTTTAAGGGTCTCTAGTCACCTGCAAGGTGCCTACTAGCTTTCCCTGTCCAGTCCGTCTTCCTATTATTTTTATTTTTTGAAAAATCCCAGAGGTGTATGCGCTCTACTTTGGCTTAGCCCACGTACATACGTTGTCTCCAAAATAGACAACCCGTGTACATACGTAGGCTACTGGTGCAACAACCCGCGTCTCTTTGTCTTGAAAGTGGTTTTAAAAAGAGAGGTCTTTCTCTTTCCTGACAAAATATTTGGGCTTCCAAGGGATTTCTTGGACCTTAGAGAGTCTCTTTTTTTGGCCTTATCTTGGGTTAAATACTTGTTTTCAACTTGTTTTCTTGATTTTCTTTTGTTTTCCCTAGAGGTTTAGAGTGAAATTTCAAATTTTAGATCCTCCTTTGGTTTCTGTTTGAATCCCTATGTTTACGCAGTCGACTTAGGATCTCTATCAATCTTGGTTTCTATTTTCTCTTTTTCCTGTTTCTTGCTTTGAAGAACAAAAAATAATTTTTACTTTGGTTTTTCTTGTTAAAGAAGTTCAAAAAATAAAAAACAAATCCTTTTGTCTATCTGTGTTTACTATATTTTTATGGCTTATTTTTAGCTTGAATTAAAAAAAATTCCCCCTCATGGCCATGGGGTGGGGGCATGAATCATGTATTCTGCAGTTTTGTTTATCATCTTTTGTTAGTTCTTCTTTGATTGGAAGAAAATATATAAAAAAAAACCTAGTTTTTCAAGTCTCTTTCTTTCTTCGCATTGTTGTTTGAAAAAGAAAAAGAATTAGCATAGGGTTGTGTTTTCTTCTAATATTGAAATCATTTCAAAAGAAAAATAAGAAAGAAAATCCTTTCATTTTCTCTTTTGTTTCACTCGTAAGTTTCATTGTGATTTTTTTCATGGAAAGCAAAAGTTCTAATAAGTAACATTTTTGCAAGATTCTCAAACAACATCAGTTGCACTTCCGTTTCTTGAGTAAGAAAAGCCCCTAAAACAAACACGCTAATCTAAAATATATTAGTAACACTTTTTATATGGTTCCCAATAACTTATGTTAGGGCTTTGGATTAGGTGTGGAGAGGTATAATCTCCAAGGCCAACCAAAAATTAACTTAGGTGTCTGTGCTAGGGTGTGAAAATCCACTTTGTAATTACTTAATCTCGGAAGCTCCTCTCACAGAGGAGTAAAACATGAGGCCACATGGAGGACGGTGATGGAGATATTCACTCTTGATCTCGACATAGTGTTTGGGAGAGTATGTATTGGGGGTGAATCTTGTAGCGTTACTGGCCTGACTTGTGTCATACCTCTGAGACTCTTGGATCTGTCCAAGGTACTCTAAGAGTGATTCTGGCCCTGTTACATTTTAGGCATCAGGAAGATATTTGGGCTTAGTTACCCCGCCCATACAATCTCCCGACTGTCAACTATACCCCCCTGGTTGTTGATTACAAGTTGGTGGAATAGTTTCCATTATATAGGTTGACATACAGGTGACTGCGAGGGGTGTTTCGTGGTACCTGAGGCAGATTATGTGCTCTCTGGGAGACACCTGAAGGGACCATCAGTCAGAGGAATAGGTAATGGTTTCTCTTGGCCAGTTTGTTTTCTTTGTGAATGCTTGGACAATCAGGACTTTATCTCCCTGGGTCGAAAGTATTGAGAAGGGTAGTTTGTTTGGTTTGTATCTTTTTAGGCTTTTCATCTTAGTGGTGTGCTCCGTGCTCCCTTGTTTTCCATAATGAGTTAGTCAGTCATTGATTTGGGTCTCTGACCTAAGGTGGTAGACTTCCCACTTCGTTGGTCATGAGGATTTTTCAGTCTTCCGCTTAGAAACGTGGAGACACCTCTTTATAGGTGTTGATTTTTATACCACTAGTTTGCTAGAGTCAATGTGTGAGACTTTTATGGACTTCAATGATACCACAAGGGAAGAACCTATGCATAATATATTCATGAAATTTTTTATTGAAGATACCAACCAAGGAACCCCTTCACAACAGGATTCTTGTGCTTTTAATTTCTTTGGAAACGTTGGTGTCCCTTTGATGGCCACGTTGTACATTCTTGGGTTGAATGTGGGACTATCGGTTTGGTTGGATACCATTCTAAATGTACCAAATTCTCTTGGTGCTTCTCAGTTAAGCACCTTATGTCATGGGCATCATGTTGATGTTCCTTCTTCAACAAAGTCTTCTCCTCCTCCTTCTTTCTTCTCTGGTGAAAGTATAGCTACTAGTAACTGGAATGCTAAATGAAATAGAAAGAGGAAGAATATAAAGAAGAAATCACCAACCTCTATGAGTCATGTTGGAGATGGGTCATCAACCTTTGCAATTCACGTTGAAGACCAACACCCAACCTCTGCAATTCATGCTGGGGGAAAAATTCCAATCACTATTAGTCATATTAGCGATAGGTTTGTAGCCTCTTCGAGCCATGTTATCAACCAATCACCAACCTTTGCTAGTCATGTTGGAGATGTGAAACCAACCACTACAAGTTATGTTGGGGGAATGAACCTAGTCCTTACAAGTCATATTGGAATTCAATCATCAACCTTTGCTAGTCATGTTGGAGAGTTGTCAACAACCTCTGTGAGTCATGTTGAGGACAAGCAACCAACCACTGTTAGTCATGCTGAGGGAATTGATTTTGTTGAGAAGCCTAAACAAATAGGACATAAGCCTAAGTTTCATTGTAATCTTTGCAAGGGAGATCACCTTACTCATTTATTCCTTGGCCTTCCATATGCACGAAGACTGTGGTCCTTTTCTCAAAGATCTTTTGATTCTAATTCTTCTGAGGTTTCCTCATAGTCTATTCATCCAGTGGTTGAGAAAGTGGTCATGCTGATGCAATCTTTCACTGATCCCACTTCTATTTTGGGGGGTGATGTGCCTTTAGACCGTGTTGTCTCACAGCCTATTCAACCAGTGGTTGAGGAAGTGGTCATGCCAATTCAATCTTCGGTTGATCCCACTCTTCTCTTGGAGAGTGTCGAGTCTATCAAAGTGGTCACACCAATGCAATATTCAGTTGATCCCACTCTTCTCTTGGAGAGTGTCGAGTCTACCAAAGTGGTCAAGCCAATGCAATATTCAGCTAATACCACTCTTCTCTCTAGGAGTGATGTGTCTACCAACTATGTTTTTAGCATTTTCAACTCAGTACTTTCAGAACAAGGGGGTATTCTGCTCACTTCAAGCACACTCCCTCCAAGTCCTAGGGTGGTTTCCTTTGATTGGAATGACCTTATTGAGCCTCTCCTTCCTTCTTATGCACCTTTTCAAATAAGGGTTCGAGTTAATTCAAACAAAATTTACTGATGTGTCATAGATGAAGGAGCCTCCACAAGTATTTTATTATCCTCGGCTTGGAAAGCTCTGGGTTCTCCTGAGCTTGTGTTTGCTTCGCATGAGATGTTGGCTTTTGACAAAAATCCTAGTGAATATTTGGGGATTCTTCCTCAATTTCCTATCTCATTAGGTGGGAAGACTGTCCTTGTCAATTTCATAGTGGTGCAAGGCCTGTTAGATTTCAATATGCTTCTTGGGTGTGATTATGTATATGCTATGAATGTTGTTGTGTGTACGCTCTTCTGGGTGATGCATTTCCCTCACAATGGAAGAATTTTCACTATCAACCAAATGGCATATGATAATCACCATCCTAATTTGACTTTAGTTCATACTTCCCCTTTATATGTTCCTAGTATTCATGTAGACTATACCACGAAACAGGTAAATTATGTGGGATCTTATCCTCGGTGTTCAATTTCTCCTGAGAAGGAACTTGTTCACTCATGTTTTCCTTCTCGAGACTTGGTCTTAACAATTGATCCATTGGTTTATCCAATAGGGGCATGGGAGCCCTTTCTTCCCCCTCTTGGTCCAAGTGATCTCAAGTTTCCTTTTGAGTTTGATCTCATTGTTTGTAGATCCTAAATATCTCGTTCTTGTGATTCTTCACTGATAGACTCTGCCATTCCTGGGCAGAACCTCCATCATCATATGGAATATGGTCAGTATACTTCACCCTTTGGGACTGTCGAACCTCCTTGTTCGTGTGATTTCTCAGATATTGAATTGCCTTTAGATGAGGATATCCTTGAATCCATAACCACGGTTTCTGTATCGTGGGAGGACTTACACTGTGGTTTGTTTTTTCTTCCCTTTTGGGAGATTTTTTCAAGTTGACTACCGAAGAGACTCTTAGTTAGATCCTAGTAGCGGGCTCTACTTGAACCAGTACTATGCATGAGTCACAAGTTTTGTTGTTTTCAAGTTTTTTATTCAATATCATCTCTTATTTTCTAAAGTTTTTATCTATATTGGATATATTAACTTCTAGATGAGTGTTATTGGCCTTATATGAAGGATCTTGGAGATGTTCTTTTTCTTTGAATTTTGTTCATCGTATCGATCTGCTCTGACAAGTATTGACCTTGAAACTGGCATATAGATTAGGTGATATTAAGTTTCCCTACTTTCATTTTTGCATTATCTATTTCTTGGTTCTTTTGGCCTTAGGATCGACCCCACTAAATTGTGACACTATCCTTCTTTGTTGATAAGTGTGTCATACTTTATGTGGTGGAGCCTTCCTTCCATGGGAATCCTAGTTAGAGCCTTGTTTTCCATTTTGATTCCCATGCCGAAGTACTTCATAGGAACGCGAGTCCTTTTAGTCCTGCCATGACTTTGGAATGAAGCCTCATTCTTCTTCCTAGTCATCATTCTGGGCATAACCACGGGACTCCCTAATGAGCATGGTTTGTTGTCTTTCTAGCTCACTTAAATTTTGAAAGAAACATCTAATAAGAGTTCATTTATTATTTTCAATCTCATTTGGATTACTTGAGAAAAGAATCCCCTTGGAGTCTTCTTTAAGCCCTTTTCAGACTCTCTAAAGTTGAAAATATTGACGAGCGATATTGTATCCCTTTACACTCGCCAAACACAAATTTGAAGGCACATCTGTCCGATGATAGTTTACCCCTTTCTTCAGTCCAGATGGATAATTTTACGAATAAAGGTATGCTCTAGGAACTTCGGTTCTCTAGAAGACTATTCTTAAGCGTAAGTTTAACCCTTTTTCAGGCTCGAGGGACTAAAGTTTTAAAAAAGGAACATTCTCCTTGGTTTTGGTTTATATATTTTTGGGGGCTTGGAGATTTCTTACAAAAAAGGAACCCCTCCATAGTCCATAGTTAGGCTCTTTTCAGACTCCCTAAATATGAAAATATCGTCGAGTGACCTTGTTCCTTCACACTCATTAAATTGGTCCAGGAGAACATTTACATGGCATGAGTTTAACCCTTTTTCGAGCTAGTAGATTATTGAGGAAAAAGGTATGCCTCGGGAGATTCGTCTCGCTGGGAGAGTTCTCCTCAGTTATATTTTATACTTTTTTGGGATAAGGAGACTAAACCTAGAAAAAGGCTTTGAGTCCATAGTTAATCTCTTTTCAGACTTCTTAAAATTTAAAATATAGCCGAGTGATGTTGTCTTTGTCACACTCATTAAAACGGTTTTGAAAAGACGTCCTTTCGGTGAAATTTTAACCCTTTTTTCGAGCCAATTAGATTAATTGAGAAAAAGCTACCCCCTGGAGTCTTCTTTTTACATTTTTTCAGACTCTCTAAACGTGAAAAAACCACCGATCTTACCTTCTCTGGGCTCGTAAAAATTTACATAGAAGGTTCTTGTTGTGTCATGCTTAATCGCATTGTGGGTCTCATATTTGCATATTTGGCCTAATGTCAGCTCCATGTTTCTCTCAAATGAAACTTTAAAGAATTCCTTATGTGCAAGCCTTTCAACACTCTTTGCCTCTGTGATCTGACACCTTGACCCATGGAGGAATTTTCCCCAAGTGTCCTTATCCTACACATGTCTCCTTGCCTTGAGCATCATTATGTTCCATGTGCTTGGAACTAGTTTCCTTGCTTGCGACACTCATTCCTCCTTTGTAACGTAGCATTGTTTTATTCTTTTTCAATCTCGTTAAAAATTTGAAAAATACAAAAGAATCAAATATTCCAAAAAGAGGAGATGGGAAATATACATTATTTTTTTTGGCAGGAAGATAATCGCCCTTGGACAAAGCACATCCTTTCGTTTATTTGCCAAGCATTGAGATCTAGTATGAACTTAGGAAATTTTTCTCACTGCATAGAGTTGTGTCCTCCTTTGTTTGGTTACTCTTCCAAGCATATGGAGAGTTTGCAGTGCCTCCTGCATCACAAACTTATGTCAATATTACACTTCCTGATTCTGATCATCTTTCGTGATTTTTTCCAAGGGAAGTTTTATCCAACCTGAGTCGGCCATTCTGTAGTTTATCTCTTGACCTTCATGAGTCAACCATCCCTTGAGTCCAGTCAAGTCCAGATTCAAAATTGATGAATTTTTCTACCTGATCATCAAGATCATCCAATCTTTTCCTGACGGCTTGTTGAAGACCTCAAAGTAGTGAGTCTTACACTCCTATTTTACTCCTACTTGAGTTGTTGAAGATATTGAATTTGTTGCTCGAGCTATGAAGCCCTCATCTCCGACCACATGTTGATGCTTCTTGACGATACATATTGTATTGTATTCAAATATCATCTAATGATTTTGATATGTAGATCCATTATGTATTTCTCACGACTACACTTTATATAGTCATTTATATGACATGGATATACAATGTACTTGAATGGAAGCCATGATCAATTCATCCCAAGCATGGGTATGACCACCTCAGAGATATTATTATTGTTTTGCAGATGACGACCTCCCGAACTCTAGTCCTGGGCTCACTCGACTCCGTTCCTTCCCAATAGTAAAGATATTGTAATGTGTTTCGACCATTAGTTTCTCTTTTGACCTTGCACATTAGGGGGCATATGTTGTAGCCCTAAAATTATCTACCTATGCATACATGGCATTGACCTTTCTACTTGCATAACTTTCCAAATCACTTCTGAGGATCTCTCTTTAAAAAACTATTTTTTGGAGAATGTACGCATTCTACTGCACTACTTCCCGTGTACATATGCTTGTTGCATGCTAGAAAAACCATGTACCTATGCTAGCTGCATACTAAACAACCCACGTTTACCTCCAAAAGTTGCAAAACATAAAAAGTTGCAAGGAATTCGACAGAGTTTACGGGCTATTGAGGGTTTCCCAACCAATTCACCAGTTGTAGCCCGTCTCCAAACCGAATAACTATCACTTTGTAATTGTCATATAAAAGGAGGTCTCGGGGTCCCATTTCCACATCAAGCATTATAATAGTGAAACTCTACCCAAATCCCTTTTCCCTCCTTGCCCAAGTATTTGCAAACCCTTTTGATATTTTGCCTCAACATTCCCTCTCTATCCTTTTCTCCTATACATTCCCTTGCCTTCCCTTGAAGTGATCAACTGATTGTGAGAGAAAGCATTGGAATAGTGCATTTGGAGAAACATTGAGAGGAGGTTGGACCAGGTTCATGGAGCATCGACCTACAATGATTGTAATTTTTTATCTTTGGATTTGAATAAAAGAATCTTTTCCTTGTCCCAAATGATATATCTATGTTTTTCATTTGATTTATGCATAATGGTTTATATCTAACGCTAATATTGATGAGTAGGGATAGAATATTTGTATCGTTGTTTTCCTAAGTTTTCTTGCAGGTCAACTTTGAGAGGAGACTTGTAGCCTGGGAGCTACAAAGCTGGAGGTGGTCTACATCGGACATTGGACCAAAGGTACTACTTCTGACATACTTTCCTATCTCTTTCAGTTCATCTATTTATATTGTTTGGGTTAGTTTAGGAATTATATTGTCTTTTAAGGGAGATCATAGCTCTTCCTATAATTTTACCATGGTATAGTAATAGGGGGATTTTACCCGATAGAAATTGGTATATGAAGAAATATTACACATACATATGGATTTACAGGGACACGAGAGTGCCTCACTTGTTACCCAAGTATGTGCCCAATAAATTGTTGTCCAGGGAGGTCACATACCAAATTGTAGAGAAGGGGGCCACCGCCTACCTTTCAAAAAAGAATAAAATATATTTCCCTATCTTCCCTGTTCATATTGGATCATACTCTTTGATGAACAAGAAGTAGGTTGATAAGGAAGCTAAAATACTTAAGGAGATGTGCCTTTGCATTAGGGAACCCAAATTCCATGACCTCGGAAATGTGATATATGAGCACATGAAAACTGTTAGTCTGGCACCAAAAATAATGCATGAGGTCCGATTTATAGAAGTTGTTTTCCAAGGCACTCTGAGTTTTGAGGAATTATTAGAAAGACTTACCACTGATGTGAGAAAACAACAATTGAGGAAGGACAAAAAGAAAGACAAAACTATGAGACTAGAACAATTTCGAGCTCTCCTCCACCAGGACAAAGAAAGGCTAAGTGAAGAAGAATAAAATAAAAGGGACAAGGAATCTGATTTGGTGAGAAAAGATGAAGAATATGAGGAAAGGTACTATCTTTTGAAGAAGAAAGAGGCCAAAGAGAACCAATCCATGCTGTAGAAAAACAATATTAACGATCCTCCCTTGTAGAAAGATATCACAAGGAAAAAATAAAGAACAAACATGGGGAAACCAACATCAGCTGCACCAGGAGAAGCACAGAAGAAGAGTAAAAAGGATAAGGCTGACAACATAGAAGTATGAGATGCCATTTTAGAAGGTGTTGATGCTATCATTGTTTTAGACCCTGAATATGACTTGATCAATACCCTGATAGCATAATGCACCCACCTGGCTTCAATTATAGGAAGCTTATCACTAACTTGAGAGGGGCTTGGGTTCGAAGGAGCAGTGGTTGCAGTCAGAGATTATTACTACAGCCACAAGTCATGATCCATAGAGAAGAGAATGCCCAAAAGGAAAAGGGGAAAAGTAGAAGCATGTTCGGATGCGCTCGAGAGGAGATTCAAATATAAAGTTGGACCTGATGTAAAGGATAAGGGTATTCAAGAAGCCTCAAAATTCAATGCTTTTGTAGGTGTAAATATTTTATAAGTCCATGAGGTTTCTGTAGCACTAGATGACGCAAAATCCAGGATTGTAGAGTTGGAAACGACCCTGGCGACTATGAAATAATCTACGGCTAGTGAGCATGAAAAATAAATCCAACATGCAAAAAAATCCTATGAGCAGGAGATAAAAAAGTGACTACAAGCAGATGAGGAAGGTATAAAGGTTAAATACACTGATTCAATGTCACTTCTCCAAAAGTCCCCTGCCAGCGACATGAAAGATATTAAAACTTTGAAAATTATAGATATGACAAAGCTCAAAGAATATTTGGATGAATGTCTAAATCCAAAGGGTAAAAATGGATAAGGAACTCTTGAAAAAGACTGTATATGAATGAAAAAATCAAACAACGACTCTTGAGATCGTGAAAACAAAATACCTAGAGAAAAATCCCTAGAGAAAAGGTTGTTCATCACTCTTGACAAAATTATGTTGATTGGATATGGATAGACGAAGTTTGACTCACAGGTGAAAGCTACCCATGAAAAATATCAAAAGGCCCTGGGAGCTTGCAACAAAATCATAGAATGGAAAGATTCACTGCAAACAGTTTTTTCTCCAGAGACCCTTCCAACATATTCAAATGAGCGAATACTCTGATATTGACGACTTCTAGAGACAGGTATGACAACGATCATATATGTTCTAAAGACTCAGGAACATGTCACTACATCCAATGCTGAGGTATAGAGATCGATGAAAAACCTTCTCTCACTATTCAGAATAGATCCACTAAGGGATTTCGACAAAGATTCATTGTCCTAGATGATGATCAAGGATGTGGAAACAAAGAGGAACCTCACTCAGAGAGCTATCAAAGCAATCAATGAAATTGATGTGGAGGTTATCGAAAAAATATTGATCCAACCCTCCAAAATCATCACCCTAACAAAAGATGTCATGCAATGTGTCGAGCAGAGAAACCTCGGGATGCATATAATCATTCCCATGTGCAAGAGTGAGGTAAATATGAAAAGAACATAGTTACTTCGAGTAGATTCCATACTCGAAGACCTCAAGAAATGGAAGGAATTCATGGAAGTGAAGGAGAAACCGTCAAGGATCCTCTGAAGAATTGCATTTGTAACTGAAATTTTGTAGAGTAAATAATATTATTGTACTCATTTCAATGTCCCAATTGGGAAAGAGAAACTGGAGCATCACTTCAGTATCCCAATTGTTAGCAAGATGAGGAATGTAGCATAGTCCTATAGAAGTTCTCTAAATGGGATAATTGTAAGAGAAAAAGGGATTTTGGTTCTTTTGAGAAGGAGACTTGTATTCTTATTGTTATTTGAATAAAGGACTGGAGACATTTCGAAGGGAAATGAATTATATTTGTATAACCATGACTATTCATGTTTATCCATGTATTTTTTGTATTTTCTGAATGTTAATTTCTAAATTCTTTCTTCGTTAATATTCTTTTGCCTACAATTGTTATTGTTTTCTTGCACAAATACAACGACTCGATGACTTAATTTATTAAACAATTTATATTGGTTACAAACAGTTACTTGGTAAAATTCTATATTCCTTGTCACATGAATTTATTCTATGCAAGTAGTATCATTTCTCACCATGCTCGTCTTGTGGATTTCTCTTGATCATGGTAGATTAACATAGGATAGATTAAACCTGCATCTTATACCTTTAGTCTTTCATTCTAGTTTTAGGAATATATAGTTAGAATATATAACATTTAATTCATCTGAGAACCTACAGTTCTCATATTCATATTTAATTAGTTTGTAGTAAATATGGTAACCAGACCATAAATTGGTCAGAAACACAATCCCAAATGAGAGTGGGTCTAATTGGTACCTACCATCGGGTGTTTTCGTCAATCTGATTGAATGGGAAACTCTGAATCATTAAAAGAAATAGCACTAGAAGGAGGTACATAAAATTGAATGGATACATAGAATAACTCTAAACCTTCATGTTCTGTTCCGCAATTGAGAAACTCATCGTCCAGTGAATTCCATTGATTTCACCCTGAAAAAATGCCCCTTATCTCAGGTTACGCTATGAACACCCCAACTCAGGTCAGCGCTCATCACATATCCTCACATATCAATTCTTCCTTTTTTTCCCCACAACCCTCTATATTGACCATCTCAGAAATTGAATCCATAGTAAGACACTCCACCAAACGTACCAACCGTGCTCTCACTAAGAAATTGAGAAGGCAGCCTAGACAACTCCCCCTTGATTATTCACTTCCAGAGAATCAAGAAAACCTTTAAAATACAGTTCCATTCTTCTCTGATCCAGACCTATACCAAGATAAACCTTTGTTTGGAACCCCATAATATCATATACCCCAAGAGTTCTCTGACATTCCTGAGACCTCCAACCCTGTTTTGGAATCATACTGGTTAGCTAGTGGAGTTGGAGGAACACTACCTGAATCACCACCTCTCACTTCTAGAAATGAGTTAGAAGAAATTTCTAAAGAAGGTGATGAACCAGGAAATCAACCTAATAATAACCACTATCAAATTTTTCGTTTACAACCCCAAAACATGGTTGGCACCAACCCAAACCAAAATTAAACACCCTACTAGCGTTGGTTAACCCCTGATGCAGTCGTCTTACCTAGCATTCAACATGACATGACCAAGAATCATGCAAAATGTTTTCCTAAATTCAATCCAGATCGAAAGAACTCAACCAAAAATCATATTAAAAAATTCCTATTCTTTGTCAGGCATCAGAGAGTTAGGTATGAAGTTGTTGTTTTTCGGCTCTTTCCCCTCTCTTTCGAAGAGAAATCATCTACTTGGTACTTGTCACTTGAATAATTCTCTATCACTAATTGGGAAACCTTTGAGAATATATTTCTAGGGAAGTTCAGGGAAAAAAACACACATTCTACACGCATCCTTGAACTCTCAAGAGTCAAAATGGACACCAAGGAGTTGATGACTGATTACAATCAACACTTTCTTACCCAACTCAAACAAATCCCTTGCGCCTCTAAACCTGTAGAGGATGTCACCAGTGAATTATATACATATGGCTTGCCCATATCCATGGCCATGCATGCTAAGAACACCAACAAACGTACAGTAGAGGAAGCCTTCGAGGAAGCCCTTAAGTTTGAGAAAACCCTACTAAGTTTGAAGGAGAACTCTGGTTCCGAAGCTTCAAAATATAAAGGAAAATATAAAGAAACTTCATATAAACCTTTAGAAGAAAAAAAACAATATGATCCTATGGATATGGAAGCACTTCAAATAATTATCAAGAAATTATCCAACGACCTAATTGATCTAAATAAAAGTAGTGGAGAAGTGTCTTCTAACCCAAATAAATTATTTAGGTTCCCTCCGATGAAATACAAAAACTCTACCCCTATAAATAAAACCAACTCCCCTCAGAAGGATGACATTAATATGGAATATATAGTCCAGGCTTTGCAAAATTAGGTGACTAAAAATCTAACTGAGGTTGAAGAAGAAAGGGAGGAAGCTTAGGAACAACAAGAGCAATCCAGAGAATCTCAAGAACCTAAGAAACATCAACTAAATTCATTTTGGTACATCTCATTTGGAGGTGAATAATAAGAAGTAGAAGATGTGCATATGTCACAAAACATTGTTACAACTAGAAGTGCCAGTAAGAAAATTTCTAATGACAACACCACCAATAATAATCCCACCACTTCTACCACTTCCACTACCAAGACATCATATCCTCTAGCGAATTCTATCCCCAACCCTTTGAAAAATACACCTTCAGACTAGGAAAAAGCCAATTAGACATTGAATCCCAATGCTACATCCACACCCCCAATCAGGGTAGAATATGACTTCTTAGAAGACTTGAAAAGGACTAAGGAAAATATTTCCTTGTTTGTGTTGGAGATCTTCACACACACCTAGGATTTATTTTTCCTAAGGTTTTCCCTATATGTTTATTAGTCATTATCTAGTCTCATGTGGTTTAAGGAGAATATTCTCTTTAGTTCACACTTCAATTTGATCAGTTGAGTGGAGTCTAGATGCCACATTGGGATTATAACCATGCAACATTGGTATCATCACCAACTAATGCACATTGTCCTTGGGACCATCACTAGACTAGAAAATTACTCATGATTCCTTGATCTCCTCCTCACTTCACTTTGTTTCAGTGAGTTAACTAAAGATTGAGAGACTAGTTAACTTGGACTAGGAGGCAATTCACTCCCGTAACTGCCTAAGAAACTAGACTAGGTGGCTATTTACTCTCATAACTAATGGTGCATGTCCCTATCACTCGAGACCACCACTATGGTGCATTGGATTCTCCTCCAGTGCACATAAGTTGATTTATACCGAGTATATCATGTGTAAATTATCATTCATTCATTTGGTTAATGATAATTCTTCCATTCTTTCTCTCCTGCTTCTCTTTTCTCATATCTTATCTGCAAACTGTGTATTTCATTTTCTAGCTAGAAATATTCTATGTAGGTTCAACACATTTACATGTTATCAGAGCTGACAGACTACTAGGGAAAATACACACCAAATTATTTTTGCAGGTACCAAAGATTGAAGAGAACAGAAAAATGGAATTTCCAAAAGAATTCATTCTTACACCATACAATTTCCTTGCATGGAAGGAGAAGATGATAATGCATCTTCAAGGAAGAGGATTATAAAGGTTAACCATTAACACAAAAACCAAACCAACATCATCCATAGAAAAATCCAAGTATCTAAATCGAATGGATGAAACATTTTGAACGCTTTTTAGTCTCATTTGTCCTGAGCTCCTCTTTCACATATCCTCCTGTAAAACCCCCAATGAAGCCTGAACCACCATGGAAGGGATTTTTGGAAAATAGGATGATATAAGGGGACACATGATCAAGGTGGAATTTCTCACTTTGGATCCAAAAACTTTTGAGAATATCCAATATTTCTTTACCAAATATAAGGATTTGTTGTCGCAACTCAAGGCTTGCGGGGTTGATAAATCTAAGGAGGAGAAAAAAATGGTTCTCACCGCTCTCTCTGAACTTGGTTCGGAATACTCATTTTTTGTATCTACATTTCATTCATTTAGGCTCGCCTCTGGAGCCACCTGGATGATTCCCTCTCTTGAGGCCTTTATCAAGTCTCTAACACGAGAGTAGAACAAGCTCATCAATATGGGAAAAATCAAAGGCCCAAAGGCACATCAAATTATTTTGAAATATGGTAGTGGTCATCAATATCATAAATATAAGGAAACAAACAAAATTAAAGCACATGAAAATCCAAAGAAGGAATGGAACTCAAAACCCTTCAACGAAGCCTCAGGATCCAAAGGTCTTAAGGGAATAAAAAGGGAGAAATGCACTTACTTCCATAGAGGATTCCATCCAGAATCCGGATGTATGCAGAAACAGATAGATCAAATGGCCCAAATACTTCAACAAAACAACCTCTGAGATCACATCCTCGAGAGTGATAAGAAGAAGAATCCAGAAGATCAAAATCCCAAGAAAGGAAATTCTAGCCATGCTTTGATTGCCATCAACTCCTCTCTTGATGCTTGGATTGTAGATTCAGGTCCATCACACCACATGGAAGCCAAAAAGGAAGTCTGTTATTCATTGGATGCATTCAAAGGTATTCCTATTCCTATGGGGGACAACTCTCCAGTCAAGGTCATCGACAAAGAAAGAATTGACCTCACAAATGGAATCTTCCAAAATGTGCTACAGGTTCCCAAACTTCCAGTAAATCTTATCTCCATGTATCAGATGAAAAAATACAACACCGGAAAGAGAGTGATATTCACACCTGAGGCAATGGATATCTATGACATGCAAACAAATTCCAGGGTTGATACCAGTGAGGTAAATCATCAATCTAGACTCTACACATTTTTCTGAATTTATTGAACTAGATTCTGCATTACTGCTTACCCATGTTGATGAAAGTAGTAGGATATGGCACAAAATGATCAAGAATTTAAATTTTAGATATATGCAACAACTTAGCAAGCATGGAATGGTTGATGGTTTACCTAACATCCAGTTCTCCGAAGGAATTTGTGAGGGATGTGTTATTGGAAAACACCCTCAAGAGAAATTTGACAAAGGAAAGACTCGGAAGGATTCCTTTCCTTGATATCTGATCCATAGTGACCTCATGGGCCCTTTTCTGCATCCATCAATCAATAAATCAAGGTACATGCTAAATTGTTTTGATTATTTATCATGCTTCACATGGATTTTTTTTCTCAGGAAAAAATCAGAGGTCTTTCAACACCTCAAATATTTCAAAGCCCTTGTTGAGACACAGTCAAAAAATAAAATCAAAGTCCTCTGAAAAGATAACAGGGGAGAGTATGTCAACCATGAGAAACAAAATATTTATCATGAGGCAAGGATTCATTTGCAACAGACGATTCCTTCTACTCCGCAACAAAATGGAGTTGTTGAGTGGAAAAATAGATCTCTAAAAGAGATGGCATTTTTCATGCTACATGCAAAGTCACTTCCTTATATATTATCGGATGAGTCACTTAATTGTGAAACCTACATCAAAAAAAATCTCCCCATAGATATGTCAAGGATAACACCCCCTACAAGGCTTGGAGCGACCTCAAACTAGAATTGACCCGCTTCTGTATTTTCAGTTCACGTGCATGGGCCATGATTCCCTCTGAGAAGAGGAAGGAAATTGATCCACAGAGAACAGAGTGTATCTTCGTTGGATACCTCGAAAGTGTGAAGGGATATAAACTCATTGATATTTCCTCAGACTAACTCTTCATTGAGCATAGTGTCCGATTTGAAGAAAGTGTCTCGCATGTACCTTAGCAACCATATGCAGACACTTTTTTTCTTCCACCTGTCAAAGATGATGGGCATGCACATTATGACTCTTCTTTAGATGAGAGTTCTGATTTATAGGATTTAGATGATCTAGATACATATTCAATATAGTGAGATTCAAAGTCAGTGCATGCGTAGGCAAATGGAAAGCCATAGTAGAGGCCCAAGTGGGCCAAGAATACTCCTTAGGATGTAGGACATCTTGTTGGGTATCCATATTATACTAGGAGGACTCGATCTAATTTAGAGGAGCCTCATATTGCACTCACTACCACTGAACCGATTCCACCCAGGCATATTTTCTTGGTTCAGTCTTCAGATCCACAGTCCTATGGAAAGGCTGTTGGAAATCCCATTTTGGAATGTGTCATGCATTTCAGAGTACAACTCCCTCCACAAGAACCAGATTTGGGATCTGGTTCCCCTTCCTTCAAGAAGGAAACTTGTCAAGTGCAGATGGGTCTACAATACCAGGAAAACAATGGATGGATAGTTTAGCAGATACAAAGCCAGGATAGTTGCCAAAGGATTTCAATAGGTGCATGCCATTAAATATGATGAGACCTTTGCTCGAGCAGGGAATATGGATTCCATACGTTTGGCACTTGTCATTGAGGAAACCAAGGGATGGGAAGTCTATCAGATGGATGTAAACAATTCATTTCTTCACGACAATCTATCTAAGGAGATCTATATGGACCAACCCTAGGTATTTATGAGGATTCATCTTTGGTATGTCGATTGAAGAAGTCTCTTTATGGCCTAAAGCAGGCTCTGAGGGCATGGTATGCCAATATGGACTCCTACCTACTAGCAGAGACCTTTTTACGTTGTAAGTTAGACCCAAATGTTTACATGCTCAAGATAGATGATTCACTTATACTCCTATTTCGGTATGCTAGTGATTTGTTGATCACTGGTTGCTCAACTTCAGTGATTTTTGTAGTCAAGAGGATTCTGCATGGCAGGTTCTTGATGACGGACATGGGTATGCTATGTTTATTCCTTGGACTCAAGATCAGTCATGATGCATCACGCATCAAAATGTCTCAGGACAAGTATGTACAAGATCCCCTTGAGAGATTTCACATGAAATACTGCAATTTTTCCCCAACTCCTTTCCTATCATGAGTTAGAACTGAGGATGGTGAGGACATGCCACTATTTGAAAACACACTATATAGACAACTAGTGGAGATCTTGTTGTATCTTACACACTCCAGACCATACTTCTCCTATGCAGTTGGAGCAGTCTCCAGTTTCATGCATGAGTCACATGAGTTATATTGGAAGGCTGCAAAGAATATCCTTCGATGCATATAGGGCACCGTCACCTTTTGGATTCACTATGTAGCATACTCTACATTGGACCTCATCTGGTTCACTGATTCTGACTGGGTTGGCAATAACATTGATTGCAAGTCCACATCTGATTACTCACTCAGTATTGGTTCTGGGCATATCTATTGGTCATGTAAGAAGAAGGATTCTATTTCTATTATCAAACAAATCGGTAAGTGCATACACAAACTAATCTCCCTAGTTTCACCAAGAAATTAGAACAAAACAAGACAAAATAAAAAAACTTTCCCTATGTTTTAACTATCAAGCATACTAACTAACAAGAGATAAATGACATACCTTTTAAATGTCGTTTGTCCACGCTAGTGGTATCCTCGATCCATTCCAAGGATTATGGGATGTTGAACCCATAAAGATACATAAGCCAATGAAGTGAAAGAAATATACTCAACAAAACCTATGTATGTGATCAAGGAGACATACAATAAAATAAGACCAATTTTATGGGAAAGAAATATATTAAAGATATGAAAAGGAGAATAAAACCAATGCCTTGATGTTATAGGGTCCCTTCCAATGGTTCATTTCTTCCCACACACTTTTTATCCATGAATTATAAGACCGTATATTTGAAAGTCATTCACAATCTCAACTTGGCAAAGTGAAACTCAAAGCCAACATACAAGCTCCAAAAACTCCAAGCTACAAAACTGAAGAACTAGCCATTCCGAAAACTTAGATTTCCCATGAGAACTCTTCTCCTTTTATAATCTGAAAATGATAACATGAGGAGGTTATGATGATCCCACTAGAACAGGGATGTGACTCAGATCCAAACCGATCAGAGGCCACCTCACCCTCAAAGTTTCTATTCTAGAAACGTCCAGAAGATGCTCTTTTTCTTCATAAACAAGATTGTCGCACCCTTAGAACTAAGAAAATTGTGACAACGTTGTAGGACACTGCGGTGTGACCTAAGATGATCCTAAATCATCACACCCTTAACACTGAGCAAGGTGCAACAATCCCTTTTTATAATTCTTTTACAAAGGAAAATATAATTTTCATCGTTCTGGGAAAATATGTCTGCATTTTTCTTCAGTGATTCAAGTGATCGATCCTTCTAAAGAAAAAGGATATGTGTATATAATTATCAGTCATAGGGGCGACGAAAATAATGTGTAATAGTAATCCTCCCAAAGTATGAAGTTAGAACAGAGTGATAGATGAAATACTTTTTTGAGTGTGTGTAGGGAACAAGGAACACGTCGGTCAAAAACCTACCAACAAACAAAGAAATACAATACAATAATATATCATCACTGAGGTAGGAATTCCTATACTCAGAATACAAATGACTCAAAGTATAAATTTCGACATGAAAAGATCCATGTCAAGTAAGAAAAGTCATGGCCACCAAACATACACTGTGGATCCATGCCATTATGACTCAAATATGAATATAGCCACCAAAAATACACTGTGGATCTATGTTAAAGACTCAAATTTGAACATAGCCATGAGACATACACTGTAGATATATGCAAAAATACAATCTAAATATACTCCAACGCAACCTGAATCTGTCAGGAAAGATCTAGGGTCTTCATCTCCACCACTCTATAGTACAAACCTAACCATGCGAATACATGTCTTGAAGTTGAACATGGTAGAAACCACTTGATTACCGGTCATTATTGAACACTGTTAACAAGTGCGATTGAAATCACCATTAATGTCAATGAATCACAAGGTACACTAGTTGTTACACATTATTTTCGTCATCCCTATGACCGTTAATCATGTAAACCTGTTTGTAGTCTTCAGAGGGGTTGGTGGCCTGAGTTCTTGAAGAAAGAAGGGAGAAGAACTTTTCCTAAGAAAAGAAGTTACATTTTCCTTTATGAAAACCCTATTAAAGATGATTTTCGCATGCTACACTATGTCTAGGGTGAGAGAATGCCTAATTCTCACAAGCTACACCATAGCTGGGTTGCGAGAGGTTCGCAGGTTGCTCTATAAGCAGGGTGCGAGAATGCTCATACGTGGGAAAAACGAGCATCTTCTCTATGCTTCTAGAAGGAGAAACTTCCATGGTGAGGTGGCATCTGAATGGTTTGGATATTACTCTCTTTCATGATTTGGTGGGATCATCCTAACCTCCTCACCTTATCCTCTTCAGCTTATAAAAGGAGAGGAGCTCTCATGGAGAAAGTTGGCTTGGATGAGATTAGCTTTGGAGCTTTTGATTTTGGAGCTTGGATTTGATTGAGCTTTGGAGATTGTTAGCTTGGCTAGATGAGCCATTTTATCAAGATAGATTGTGAATATTATCAGATCTATGCTCTCAGAATTCTTGGAGTGGAAGTGTGTGGGGAACGAAGGACAGTTGGAAGGGACCTTACGACATCAAGTCCATGGTTGTAATCTCTCTTTCACATTTAATATGATACAATAATATGGTTCTTTCCTATAAAGCTTGTTGTGTTTTATTGTATGATTCCTTGATCACATACATAGGTTTATATTGAGTTTATGCTATTACTATAACTTTGGTTGGTTGCATTATTTTGTAGGTTCATCATTGTATGAGCATTGGAATGAAGATAGGATGGCGATGGCGATGGGAAGCGGTGTTTAAACGGTATGTCCCCTATCCCTCTTTAGTTAGTGAATTCAATATTTAAAAACTTAAGGAAAGCATCATGTTCTGGTGTGTTTTGTTCTAGATCTAGGTGGATCTAGGGAGATCAGTTAGTGTCCGCACCTACCGATTTATCCAATAACAAAATTGGCGACCATACTGGGGAACGAATTGTTTCCTAGTTAGTCTAGTTTCCCTTGCTTTGATTGCTTGATTTCTGGTCTCTAAGTCTATGGGAGATCCATCCAGAATCTCTGGATCTGAAAGTTCACTTAGACTCTTTGTCCTTTTTCCAAATTCCTTTTGATTACAAAAATTCCCGCACTTCACCTGTATACAGCCTGCGAAAAAATTTGATTTTCACACCTCACTGTTTAAACCAGTGCGACATTTTCGCACCCTACCCATTGCTAGCCTGCGAAAACTTTTGATTTTTTCATTGTAATATACTGCTGGCTTGCGAACTTGTTGGTAAATTATTTTTGGATTGGGTCTTGTTATATTTTGATGCCCAGTTTTGCTTTGATCAACTGGATTGAACTTTTGGAGCCTATATTGATCTCTTTACAATCTTCTTGACATTCTTTGAGTTGATTTTAGCCATCTTTGCTTTGTTTGGTTCTGAAGGATTAGTCTCTCTCTTTGAGTGTCTTTCAATTACAAAGCGTGTGTTTTCTTTAGAATTGTTTAGAGAAAGATCATATTTCTTCTGAATAGTTATCTTTAAAAGAAAACTTTTAGTTTGGGTTTCTTTGTTTTAAGAAAGTTCATTATTGCTTTTAGTGAAATTTTTGAAACAAAAAGATTTAATTTCTTGCTTTATATTAGATTGGGGGCATCCTTGCATTTGAAGTAGCGAAATTGCATGATTCTTGGGGGGGGGGGCATGAATAGTGCATTGGTGTACAGTCTCTTTTCCTCAGTTCTTGAGAATCTTTATATTGATGAATTTAATAAATTTTGGGATGTTGTGCATCTGGGAATGATAAATGTTTTCTCCTTCTTGTAGCATAGCTTTCATTGAAATGAAAAGATTGCATCTTCATCTCTTTGCATAAATTTCGAGTCGATCAAAACACCATATTGTCCACGCCATCTTCCTTTTGAGTAACAACAACCTTAAAAATAAAGTACTTATAAAAATTGGTTAGACATTTTTATATTTTCTGGTAGCAAACCTACATTAGATTAGTTGTAGGGCTTTGGAATAGGTGCGAAAGATAACTTTCAAAAGCTACAAACAAACATAGTATCTTGTGATAGGGAGAGTTAAATCCACTTACTACATTTTGTCCTAGGAAGCCCTTCGCACACAAGGGTCAATCACGAGGTCGCATTAAGACTGGCAGAGTTACTCACCCTGCTTTGTTAGTCTTGGTGTAGAGATTGCGTGTATTATGGGGGTCACTTGAACGTATACCCACAATTATGAGTGGAAGCCTTTCGAGTTGATTTCGGGCTAGATACCCTGCCTTTGCTCGTCGATCGGACTGTCGAATTTTTCCCCAAACATCATTGTAGTAATTGGTAACCTTAGTGGCCTATCTCTCTAGGTTATTTACACGAGGTGACTGTGGAGGGGCAATTCTTCATGGTACCTGGAATCGACGTTGGCCAAAATCACTTGGGCTCCTTGGAGGGTATACCCACGATTATGTGTGGAAGCTTGCAGCAAGGCGTAAGTTCATTAAGAAAGTCGTCAACGTAACTTTTCCACCCTCTCTATCTCAGCCCCTTCTTACTTTGTTCCCGTGATGTTGGATTTCATGACCAACTAGTGTGATCATTGTGAGAAGGTTTTGTTTGCTTGTTTGCTTACTAGATTTTTAGCGTGTGTTGTTTGTTTTCCCTAGTGGACTCCAGATTGGATCTTTATTTTTATGGCGTCAGCTCCTGGAATGACCAATGAAGGAACTCCTTTTCCAGGGGCACCTTTTGTTTTTCCTTCTTACGAAAACATTGGTCCTCCTCATATTGCTACTTTGATCCTTCCAGGTCTCACAATTGGATTACCGGTATGGTTTTTTTCCACTCAGGTAATCCCGAATGCAGTTAGTGATTTAGTCACAAGAACTTCCCCCCAAGAGCATCAAACTCATGTTGATCCTTCACCTTCTTCACTAGTAAGGTCTTATTTTCCTTCTTCGCTTGCAAGGTTGTCTTCTGTTTCATCTTCTTCGCCGAGTGAAAGTTCTGAAGCTAGTAACCCAGTGAATAAGAGGAAGAAGAAAAGAAATATTAAGAACAAGAAAGATAAACAAGGGTCAAAACCTCCAACCATTGTCAAACATGTTGGAAAACAACCGGTTACTGTTAATCGTGTTGGGAGTGTTGATGATGTCAAGATCACCAAAACAACTCGTAATCCTAGGTACCCTTCTAGGATTTGTAAGGGTAGCCATCTTCTTAAGGATTTCCCTGGTCTATCCAAGGTTATAGGAGTATGGTCTACACACCCTGACCAATCCATGTCCTCGGCCTCTGAACAACATGCTGATGACCTCTCATCAACTAGTCATGATACCATTGGGAAGAAGAAAACTAGAGTCAAGTTCTTGTGTATGTTATGCAAAGGGAGTCATCTAAATCACCTTTGCCCTCATATGGACAAAGCCTCAAAATTATTGGAAGACATGACTATTTCACAGCCTCAACTTCCATCTTCTTATCATAAGTTTTCTCTCAACTCCCCTGTAGTTGATGGAATGATCACTCCGGACCCATTGTCGGTCAATCCAATTGATCATGTCATCAATCTGGTCACATTCTTAATTGAACTAGTTGACAAAGTGGTCGATCCGATCCTAGATTCGGTCGATCCCACTCTCTCTTTAGAGAGTGTTAGCAAAGTGGTTGATCCGATCCCATCCTCGGTCAATCTCACTCTCCCGTTAGAGAGTGAAACCCAAGTAGTCGATCTATTTCCACCTGTCGACCCCATTCTCCCCTTGGAGAATGAAACCCAAGTGGTTGATCTGATCTCTCCATCGGTCGATCCTACTCTCCCTCTAGAGAGTAAACCCGATAATTCCCATGTTCTTCTCGTTGATACAAAATCTACCATGCCGGTGGGTATTCCTCCTTCTCCCGTGAAACCCCCTCCAAGTAATGAGGCCATCTATTTTTATTGGTGTGTGCTAACTGGACCTCATCTTCCCTCTCACATTCCTTTCCAGATTACAGTACAGGTTTGCGGTCAAGACGTTCCTCAGACACTGATAGATGAAGGTGCGTCTGTTAGTATTTTGTCCTCTTTTGCTTGGAAAGCTTTGGGTTTTCCTCAGCTTGTGCCAGTTACACAGAATCTGTTAGCTTTTAATAGAAGAACTAGTCAACCTTTAGGGACCCTTCCTCAGTTTCCTGTAACTTTGGGAGGAAAAACTGTCTTTATTGACGTCATGGTAGTCCAAGACCCCTTCAATTTCTCTTTACTCCTTGGGAGAGATTATGTCTATGCCATGAAAGCTATTGTGTCTACTCTTTTTCGTGTGATATCTTTCCCTCATGATGGACGAGTTTTGACTGTTGATCAACTTTCATTCATTGACCTCGACTGGATTGCCTCCCTACATGGTTCTTATATGCAGATGGTATCGCCCGTGCCACAGGTCAATTATGTGGCGTTGTCGCCCATGGATTCAACTTCTAATGACTTAGATCCAACAGTTGACATGGTGATCTCTTCGATAGGGTTGTTAGAGCCTGATCTCTTTACTCCTGTCATGACCCTCGACATGGTGTCCTTCCAGAGTGTGTTTCTTCCTTCTAGTGAAGACCTCTTGGAATCCATGACCGAGTTTTGTCCCTTGACATGGTGTCATTCTAGAGCATTGTCCTCTTGGAATCCACGATCAAGAAGAGAGACTCCAAGGATAGTTTTTGCGTCTCTGAGGCAACCTCGTTAAAAAATGAAACAGAGGTATTTGAGCATGTTTTTTTGATTTCTAGCTCATTAAAAAATGAAACCACTTACGAGGATAGTTTTTGCATCTCTGTGGCAACCTCATTTAAAAATGAAACAGAGGTTATGAGCATAGTTCCTATTTCTGTGACAAGCTCGTTAAAAAATGAAATAGATTTGTTCCCCCTCTTTGTTTGAGTCAAGTCCTTCGTCTAGTATTTGAATTTTCATTTCATCTTCTTTTGCAGTTGAATGAAATGAATCTTTGGGGGAAATGCTTTCAGCCTCTGGACTTCATGCTGAAGTTGATTCGCTATCTTCTTAAGCTGGGGGCTAAGTACCAACCATACCTTTGTTATGTGTTGGGAAGTTCAAGCATAGTTTTCTATGGTTCAAGCATGTGTAAAAATGAAACCACCTACCTCAAGCATAGTTTCCTCTGGTTCAAGCTTGTGTAAAAATGAAACCACCTACCTCAAGCATAGTTTCCTCTGGTTCAAGCTTGCATAAAAATGAAACCAGGTCCAAGCATAGTTTTGTTTTGTTTTAAAGCTTGCGTAAAAATGAAAACAATCATGAGCATAGTCTTTGTTCTTTCTCATGCTCGTAAATACATGAGAATAAGTTACCGAGCTTAGTCTTTGTTCTTTCTCATGCTCGTAAATCAATGAGAATGTAACCGAGTATACTTTTATCACTTTTTCAAACTCGTAAAGGTTACAATAAAAAGGACCCCGACTGGAGTTCCCTTTAAGCTCTTTTCAGACTCTCTAAACATGAAAATATTTCCGAGCGACCTTGTTCTTTTCACGCTCGTTAAAGTATTTGAAGAAAAAGTTTGTTGAGTGATAGTTTATCTCTTTTTCAGTTTCATCAGACTACTTTACGAAAAAGGAACTGAGAGAGTTCTCTTTAAGTATTTTTCAGACTCTATAAACATGAAAAACCCCTGATTTTTCTTTCTTTGGACTCATAAAACAAACATTGAAAGGCCCATGTGGGACCGAACCACTCCTTCCTAGGGTTCGTTAAACATACTCTGAGGGACTCATCTAAAGGATGAGCTTACATTTCAAGCATATGTTATCCTCCTTAATCTTGTGTAAAAATAAAGAGGTACTCGCCAGAAATGGTGGGGGGAAATTTGGGAAAGAAATGTGTCTAAACCTGTATTCCATGAAAGAGTCACTGTTTAAACATGACACCCTTTCAATCGCCTTGTGTCTAGGTTGGAAAATCCACTCATCTCTTGATCATACTCTTTATAAGATTACAAATTGGCATGTGATCCCTATTGTTGAGTCAGTGTTTCCAAGACAGTTGTTGTGTCGTCAATATGTTAAAAAAGATGTCCAACCCGAAAATCCTTCTATTGCATCAGCCATTTCTACATTCCTTAAGCCTTATATTGCATTGGCCATCCCTTAGTCTGTCCTAAATAACTTGTTACTCTGATCTACATCAAATCTTGTTACCCATTTCGTGTCATTGATGTGGGATACATTAAGGCCCTTTTATGATGAGTCTTTTCCTGTCGACTTCAACTCATTATCCATGAATTAGACTTAGAAACTAATTGGTACCTTGTAACTTGCATGCCTCAATGGCAGGTTTCCTCACTTTCGACAATGGGTTTTCATTATTGACCCTTGATCGGGAGATTCCTCTACGTGTTCGACTTCAGCTCATTAATTCACATTCTTTGGATTGTAGTAGCGTACCTTGGGATTCATTGACATTAATGGTGATTTCCCTTGCACTTGTTAACGGTATACACTAATGACCAATAATCAAGTGGTTTCTACCATTTTCGACTTCATCACATGTATTTGCATGGTTAGATTTGTACTATAGATTAGTGGAGATGAAGACCCCAGATCTTTTCTAATAGATTCAGGTTGTGTTGGAGTATATTTAGTTTGTACTGTTTCATAGATCCACACTGTATGTATCATGGCTATGTTCAAATTTTATTCTTTAACACATAGATCCACAGTTTATTTTTGGTGGCTATGTTCATATTTGAGTCATATTGGCATGGATCCATAGTGTATGTTTGGTGGCCATGACCTGCCTTACTTGACATGGATCTTCGCATGTCGACATTTATGCTTTGATTCATTTGTATTCTAAGTATGGGAATGCCTACCTCAGTGATGATATATTATTGTACTGTATTTCCTTGTTTGTTGGCAGGTTTCCGACCGACTGTTCCTTGTTCCCTACACACACTCGACAAAGTATTTCATCTATCACTTTGTTCTAACTTCATACTTTGGGGGGCTCTTTGTTACACATTATTTTTGTCATCCCTATGCCCGTTAATGATGTAAGCCTATCTGTAGTATTCAGAGGGGTCAGTGGCCTGATTTCCTGAAGAAATAAGGGAGAAAAACTTTTCCTGAGAAAAGAAGTTTCATTTTCCTTTATGAAAACCCTATTAAAGATGATTTTTGCATGTTGCACTATGGCTAGGGTGCGAGAATTCCTGATTCTCGCAGGCTGCACCATAGATGGGTTACGAGAGGTTCGCAGGTTACTCTATAAGTAGGGTGCGAGAATGCTCATAAGTGGGAAGAACGAGCATCTTCTCGATGATTCTAGAAGGAGAAACTTCCATGGTGAGGTGGCATTCGACTGGTTTGGATCTTACTCACTTTCATGATTTGGTGGGATCATCCTAACCTCCTCACCTTATCCTCTTTAGCTTATAAAAGGAGAGGAGCTCTCATGGAGAAAGTTGGATTGGATGAGATTAGCTTTGGAGCTTTTGGGATTAGATTGGATTGGATTGAGCTTTGGAGATTGTTAGCTTGGCTAGATGAGCCACTTTGTCAAGATAGATTGTGAATATTATCAGATCTATGCTCTCAAAATTCTTGGAGTGGAAGTGTGTGGGGAATGAAGGATAGTTGGAAGGGACCTTATGACATCAAGTCCACACTTGTAATCTCTCTTTCACATTTAATATGATACAGTAATATGATTCTTTTGTTGGATTGCTGAGAGGGGGGGTGAATCAGTAATAGAATAATTATAATTCTTTTTCTTCAAATGTTATATCAATGTAGAATTATTATCCAATAATGAGAAGTAAGAAATAAACAATCACACACATACACAATACACCATTGTTTTACGTGGAAACCCAAATCGAGAGAAAACCACAGAATGTTTTTTCTTATATGTCTTGAAGAATTACATTCATTGAAAGCACCAACTTCCTTTGTTTTCTAGCTGCAACTGGAAGGAGGCTCCAACCCCCTAGTTTCTCAGGCTACAATCTGAGGGAAGCTCCAACTCCCCAATTCTCTGGCTACAACCAGAAGGAGGTTACAACCCCCAATGTTCTCCGGCTACAACCGGAAGGTGGCTACAACCACCTGTCCTTGCCCCGTCCTGCCACCCTGAAGTAGAAGTAGAATGATGGAACCACTGTCACACTATCACTATGAGATATAATGCTGTAAACATGTACCAATAATCTGAACCATGCATCAACCATGCATCAACCTGTACATGAACCTGTAATCAACCTGTAGCATAAACAAGTGCATCAACCATGAACGAATCTGTAATCAACCTGTACCATAAACAAGTGCATCAACCATGCACCAATCTGTAATCAACCTGTACCAAGTAAGTACCAATCATGTGTCAACTACTCATCAACTATGACTCATCAATATGTACCAACATCATCAACTATACACCTCATGCATGTGCGCCAACTCATCAAATACTTGTATACAGCATGTACTCAACATGTACCATAGCCAAATCCCTTAACTTTAAAAACAAGAGACTATCATTTTCATCAAACTTTTCTTTAGTCTCACATGCCTAGTTTTGGATTAGTCAACAACCCTAACTTGAAGTAATCATAACTTTGAACCTATAATGTATAAATATCTAAAACTGATACACAATGTT
>ML785331.1:1026094-1040584 GCA_009831015.1 Picea engelmannii
GACCTTTTGGGGCTTCTAGATGACATATGAGGGTCCTCCAACTTCGTAAGGCCATAACTCTCAAACCGTGAGGAGTTATGTGACATTCTATATACCACCAGAAATGGCATGACATGTACTATCCATATAGAATAGTATTATCTAAAAATATATCATAACTCATACCGTTACCCATCAAACAAACTTGGTCCGTTACCCAAACCTGTGGTCTCTAAATTCTCATGGCCATAACTCTCTAATCGTGAAGAATTATGTGACGTTCCACATACCACCGGAAATGAAATGACAAGCAATATCCATCTAGAATATTTTCCCTGACAAATTCACTTTCCTTCATCTCATTATTCCACAATTAAGCATGGGTTCTCTTACTCCACAAAGCGTCTTCCCGTGAGGGCTTTCACCATAAGGGGACCACTTTGTAGTTCATCCATATTTACTTCTTATCAACCATGACAAAACAATAATGAGTCATATTTACATCAAACAATATTGGGTCCATTACCCAAACCTTTGTGCTACGGGGCTTTCTTCAAGGGTTGACATCAATGAGAACCAACCTTAATCAACATCTTTCCTATAAAGCTTGTTGTGTTTTATTGTACGATTCCTTGATCACATACATAGGTTTATATTGAGTTTAAGCTATTACTATCACTTTGGTTGGTTGCATTCTTTTGCAGGATCATCATTGTATGAGTGTTGGAACAAAGCTAGGATGGCGATGGCGAGAGGGAGCAACATTTAAACAATATGTCGCCTGTCCCTCTTTAGTTAGTAAATTCAATATTTAAAACTTAAGGAAAGCGTCATGTTCTGGTTTGTTTTTTTATAGGTATAGGTGGATGTAGGGAGATGAGTTAGTGTCTGCAACTATCGATTTATCCTATAACATTAGTGCAATTCAATAGGTGTGAATTTATGAGCTGAAGTCAAACACTCAGTGGAATCTCCCGATCAAGGATCAATAATGAAAACCCACTGTCGAAAGTGAGGAAACCTACCATTGAGGCATGCAAGTTCCAAGGTGCCAATTAGTTTCTAAGTTTAATTCCTAGATAATTAGTTGGATTCGATAGGAAAAGACTCGTCACAGGAGGGCCTTAATGTATCCCCCATCAATGACACAAAATGGGTAAAAATATTTGACGTAGATCAGAGTAACAAGTGATTTAGGACCGACTCACGGATGGCTAGCGCAATAGAAGGATTAAGGAATCAAGAAATGACCAACAGAATAGAATGTTTTTCGGGTTGAAATTCTTTTTGAAAATATTGACGACACGACAACTGTATTGGAAACAATAACTCAAAAATAGGGATCATAGACCAATTTGTAATCTTATAAAGGAGCATGATCAAGAGACAATCATATTTTCCAACCTAGACACAAAGAAAGTGAAAGGGTGTCATGCTCAAAAGCGACTTACTTCCATAGAATACAGATTTAGACACATTTCTTTCCCAATTTTCCCCCACCATCTCTGGCGAGTGCCTATTTATTTTTACACAAGCTTGAGGAGGATAACATATGCTTGAACTGTAAGCTCATCCTTCAGAAGAGTCCCTCAGAGTATGTTTAATGAACCCTAGGAAAGAGTGGTTCGGTCCCATATGGGCCTTTTGATGTTTGTTTTACGAGTCCAAATAAAGTAAACTCAGTGTTTTTTCATATTTAGAGAGTTTGAAAATAACTTAAAGGAAACTCCAAAATGTCCTTTTTCATATAGTAGTATGATGAGACCGAAAAATAGATAAATTACCGCTCAATAGATGTTCTTTCTAATTCACTTTAACAAGCGTGAAAGGAGGAAGATCGCTTGGCAATATTTTCAAGTTCAGAGAGTCTGAAAATAGCTTAAAGAGGACTCCAATGGGTTTCCTTTTTCGTATAACCTTTACGAGTCCGAAAAAGTGAGAAAAGTTTACTTGGTTAAATTCTCATGTATTTATGAGCACGAGAAAGGACAAAGACTAAGATCATGATTGTTTTTATTTTTACTCAATCTTAAAACAAAGCAAAACTATGCTTGGGATGGATTTCGTTTTTACACAAGCTTAAAAACTAAACAAAAGTATGCTTGGACCTAGTTCTTTTTTTACACAAGATTGAATGAGAGGAAAATATGCTTTAGGTAGGTGGTTTCATTTTTACACAAGCTTGAACTAGAAAAAAATATGCTTGCGACTTCCCAACGCATTATCCAGGGATGGTTGGTACTTTTACCTTAAAAGGGGAAAATTACCAACCAATCATCTTTCGCCAATTTTGTTATCAGACAAATCAGTAAGTGCAGACACAAAATAATCTCCCTAGTTTCACTAAGAAATTAGAAAAAAAACAAGATAAAATATAAAAATTTCCCTATATTTTAACTATCAAGCATACTAACTAACAAGAGATAAATAACATACCTTTTAAATGTTCTTTGTCCTCGCTAGTGTCATCCTCTCTCCATTCCAAGGATTATGGGATTTTGAACTTATAAAAAGATGTAAGCCAACGAAGTGA
Organism: Picea engelmannii; assembly: GCA_009831015.1. Taxonomy (NCBI): domain Eukaryota; kingdom Viridiplantae; phylum Streptophyta; class Pinopsida; order Pinales; family Pinaceae; genus Picea; species Picea engelmannii. Next base: position 1,028,607 of record ML785331.1, read on the forward strand.
AAGAAACGATGTATACTCAACAAAACCTATGTATGTGATCAAGGAGTCATACAATAAAATAAGACCAATTTTATGGGAAAGAAATATATCACTGTTTTAAAGATATTAAAAGGAGAATACAACCAATGCATTGATGTTGTAGGGTCCCTTCCAACGATTCCTTGATTTCCACACACTTCTGCTCCATGAATTCTAAGACTGTAGATTTGAAAGTCACTCACAATCTCAACTTGGCAAAGTGAAACTCAAAGCCAACATACAAGCTCCAAAAACTCCAAGCTACCAAAATCAACAACTAGCCATTCCAAAAACTTAGATTTCCCATGAGAACTCTTATCCTTTTATAAGCTGAAAAGGATAGGGTGAGGAGGTTAGGATGATCCCACTAGAACATGGATGTGACTCAGATCCAAACCGATCGGAGGCCACCTCACCCTTGATGCTTCTATTCTAGAAACATCGAGAAGATGCTCTTTTTCTTCGTAAACAAGATTTTCACACCCTTAGAACTGAGAAAAATGTGACAACATCACAGGCCACTATGGTGCAACCTACAATGATCCTAAATAGTATCACCATTAACACTAAGAAATGTGTGACGATCCATTTTTATAAGGTTTTTACAAAGGAAAAGATAATTTTCATCTTTCTAGGAAAATGTGTCTTAATTTTTCTTCAGGGATTCAGGTGATTGATCCTTCTAAAGACAAAGGATAGGTGTACATCATTATCGGTCATAGGGGTGAAGAAAATAATGTGTAACAATTCCTCTATCTTCAACCAAGGTAGAGTACATAAGGGTATTTAAAATAACTACTCAGGCTATGTGGCTACAACATTTTATCACTGAGTTGGGAATTTAGTTTCATGGGTGATCGTCATCTCCTGTGATAACCAGAGCACTCTGAATTTCTGTAGAGATCCATTTCAAAGGAAGCGATTGAAGCACATCTATATCAACATGCACTAAATATGGGACTCATTACATGAGGGGATCATCGACCCGTAGTTTTGTCCTTGAGAAGAACAAAATGCCGACATCTTCACCAACACCTTCACTGAGAAGAAGTTCCATTCTCTGCGCAGTTGTCTTGGAGTGAAGGACATAGTTTCCTAGCAACTGCAAGCTCTTATTTTTACATACATTTTACTTTGAGTGGGGAGTTTCTCATGATTTTTCCCTCTTTCCTCATTTATTTCAATTCATATTTTTTATTTGGGTACCTAACATGGCCTTGTTGCTGGGACCCATTCTTTATTTTCACCATAGGGATGTTAAGGGGGGGTGTTGGAGATACTTCACACACAACTAGGATTTCCTTTTCCTAAGGTTTTCCCTATGTTTATTATTCATTATCTAGTCTCCTACAGTTTAGGGAGAATATTCCTCTTGGATAATATTCTCTTCAGTTCACACTTCATTTTGATCAGTTGAGTGGAGTCTAGATGCCACATTGGGACTATCACCATGCAACATTGGGATAATCACTAGATAATGTACGTTGTCCTTGGGATCATCACCAGAATAGAGAATTACTCATGATTCCCTGATCTCCTCCTCACTTCACTCTATTTTAGTCAATTAACTGAAGACTGAGAGACTAGTTAACTCAGACTATGTGGCAGTTTAGTCCTGTAACTACTTGAGAGACTAGACTAGGTGGCAGTTTACTCCCATAACTATTGGTGTGTGTCCAGATCACTCTATACCACCAATATGGCGCATTGGATTCTCCTCCAGTGTGCATTAGTTGAGTTATATAGAGTATATCATGTGTAAATTATCATTCATTCATTTGGTTAATGAGAATTATTCCATTCTTTCTCTCATGCTTCTCTTTTCTCATATTTTCTCTGCAAACTGTGTATGTAATTTGCTATCTAGATCAATTTTTTGCAGGTTCAATACATTTTCATTTTGAACTCATCAAAATACCACAAATCCAAGAAAATTTTGTCAATATCCTACAGGGAAAACCCTCCACTAGCTCAAAATAAATCAATGTTGGATCTAAGAAAGGGACAAACCAATACCAACTAACCAATGAAACCTCATATAAAAGCCAAGTAACCATGAACGCTTCCCTTATAGGACATAGGTATAGATATACCACTCCACCTTTCCTTATCACCTTTTAAATATTTAACATGAATGTCCATAACTGTATGGTATATTTTGGCACCTCATCCAATGTCATTCCCTTCAAAGTCTGTGAAAATATTAATGTCAAACTAGAACCATATAATATTCAAATTATTCAGTTAGATAGGACAAAATTAAAATTCATTAGGGAATTATATAATTTGTTGATTAAGATGTCTTCCAATCCGAAATTCCACCAAACCATCGATATCATTGTGATAGATATACCTGACAACTACGATATGCTTCTAAGTTGTGACTGGTCAGTTATGTTGAATGGTTACTTTGCCACTGATTGGTCACACCTATGGATCCCCTAAAATGGGAAGATGAAATCGACTAGGATCAATAGAGAGAGGTACATGAAACATGTAGTCATGGAACTAAATGACCCCATTGAACCAGTAATGTTCAATAACTCAATCCTGGGGAATTACTCGTATGACACGTTCTTTGAGAATTACAACGTTGAAATATCGCCCTTTGCGAAATCTGATACATAGTCTGAAATCCTTCACTACACCCAGATTGTTGAACCTTATTGTCATATAGTTATTCAGACTAATAGTCTTTTTGATGTATAGCCTAACATAATCTCCAAGGATATATTAGAAAAACACACTGTCTCTGCTAACCCCATTAAAACAAAAAAATATGAAAATTTAAAAACATCAGTTGAAATAAAAAAGGGGATCTTGACATGTGAATGTTATTTTTCAATGGATCCAAGTCTTTGGAAGGTGTAGGCGCTAGTTGCATACTAAAATACCCAAAAGGAACAAATATTTTAATTGCTTGCAGACTAGAGTTTCCTTTCACCAACAACATTGTCGAATACGAAGCCCTAGTACAGGGGATAAGGAAGGTAGTAGACTTGAAAGAAGAAACAATAAAGGTATTTGGTGAATCCAAAATCACCGTAAGGCAGGTACGAAACACCATTCATTTTATTTCATGTCACTTAAAAAATTATAAGCTACATCTTTGGGAACTAATTAAACATTTTTCTACATTTAATATTAGCATCGTTCCTTGATCACTAAATTATGACGTTGATTTTCTAGCTAACGTAGCATCTATATTAATACCCTCAGACAGATTGATTCTTGACTCCTTCTCTGTTAAAATTTTGTACAAGCCATCAATTCCTAAAAATATATTAAATCGGGGGGTCTTTGATGATGACCAACAACTCATAAATTTACTACACCTGGAAGATACCTTCAAGGATTCTATCATACACAAAGGTCAGTACGACCTACTAATGAATATAGATAATATTGATTTAGCTTAAGATAACAACGTAGCTGACTCAAACAACAATATCTCCAGGAGTGTGTTCGGAATGGAAAATCTCTACGACCTTCAAGAAAAGTTAAAAGAGGTCAGAAACTGCAACAATAATAACTCATACATGCACTTTGAAGTAGTAAACTTGGGGTCTGATATTACACCTTAGAACATTAATCTTGGAAAAAAAAATTCTCTCGAAGAAAGGCGGTTATACATCAAGTTATTCAAAGAATATAAATACATATTCTCCTGGATGTATGAGGATCTCAAGATATATGATACAAATACTATACATCATGTGATTCCCATGAAACCTCAAACCAATAAATTCCAACAAAAGTTGAGGAAGATGCACCCTTGCCTTGAACCTCAAGTGAAATAAGAATTGAATAAAAGTATAGCTACCAAAATCATTTTTCCAGTAAGACATACACAATGGATCTCTAACTTGGCACCATTAAAGAATAAGAATGGGGATATCAGGATTTACGTTGATTTCATAAATTTAAACAAAGCTTCAAAGAAAGATAACTACTACCTTGTACCCCCCATGGAGAAAATTATTTAGTGTGTGTCCATATCAGAGACACTCTCCCTACTAGATAGTTTCTGTGGATATAACTAGGTATTAGTGGTTCAGGAAGATCAACTAAAGAAAACATTCGGAACCAAATGGGGAACATATTCCTATAGGAAGATTCCTTTCAGACTGATCAATGTTGGAGAAACTCTTCAATGAGCCATGGACATCACCGTTAGGGGTATACTAGGAAAATGTGTTGTAGTATATATATATGATGTAACCATCTTCTCGAAGAATAGAGAGGATTCTGTCTCTCATTTTAATAATATATTCAATAGATGCATGAGATATGACATCTCTCTTAACCCCAAGAAATCTGTTTTCGATGTTCTTGAAGGAAAACTCCTGGGTTTCATCGTTTCCAAGCATAGTATGCATATCAAACCTGAGAGAATTGAAGCAATCACTAAGATCCCCCCCCCCCCCCCCCCCAATAAGAAGGCCATGCAGGCATTCCTCTGGAAAATAAATTTCATGAGATAGTTCATCCCCAGCATTGCCAAAATGGTAAAACCCATGCAAGATATGATTAAGAAGAATGTTGAATTCAAATGGGAGCCTAAAGAAAAGGACACCTTCAAGAAAATCAAAGAAGATATCACACAAGCCCTTGCATTTTTGGGCCCAAGTTTTGACATAGAGTTCATCCTCTACACCTTATCCTCCGATATCGCATTTTTCAGTTGTCTTAACACAAAATAATCTAGAAGGAGATGAGTTTCCTGTGGATTTTATGAGTTTAGGTCTACAAGGAGCCGAGATAAACTATCCCAAAGTTAATAAACATGCCTATTAAGTATTTAAATATGTCAAGCACTTTCGACCATTCTTACTTAAATCTAAAAACAAGGTCATTGTTCCCTACCTTGCCGTCAGAAATATCCTAGTACAGAGAGACTTAGCAGAAAAGAGAGTCAACTATATTACGACCCTACAACAATATGACCTAGAGATCAAGCCTACAAAAATAATTAAAGGGAAAGGAATATGAAAACTAGCCACTAAATCACCCTATATTGAGCCACAGGAAGATGCTATGTATCAAGATCATGAGATATTTGAAATATAAGTATGTTACATCCCAGTCGACTCAGACCCATGGTTTTATGAAATGAAAAACTACTTAACTCATGGATCGGCCCCACACTATTTGGATCCCAAAAATAAAAGGGCCCTTAGGTTCAAATCCACCCAATATCAATTTATCTAGGGAATTCTATGAAAAAAAAACTAATATGTCTAGATAAGAGAGATGCTGAGAAGGTCCTATATGAACTCCACGATGGACTAGCTACAGGACACTATAGTGGAGATACTACTACACACAAAATTGTCATATCTAGATACTACTTGCCCTCCTTGTTAAAATATTCTCACACATATGCGAGGAGATGCCAACAATGTCAAAAGTCGGTAGGAAGAGAGAAGAAAGTTGCATTTCCCCAACAACCAATGATTGTTGAATCTCCATTTCAACAAGGGGGCTAGATGTAATTAGGGAAATCAATCCCAATTCCTCCCAACTACACAAATACATCCTAACTGCCACTGACTACTTTACCATATGGAGTAAGGAGACCCCCTTAAATACTATCAATGAAGACCATGTGATTTTGTTCCTTGAATCTCATATCATCACCAGGTTTGGAGTTCCTGAATCATTAGCATTTGATAATGCAAATTTTTTTTCCTCTCTGAAATTGACTAAATTTTCTCTTGAAAGACATATCAAAGTTAAATATTCTATGAATTATTACCCACAAGGGAATGGATTGAAAAAATCTGCTAATAAAAACCTCATTAACATCCTCAAGAAGACTATTAATGACCATCAAAGAAACTGGCACCTTGCTCTACAGAACGCCCTCTGGGCTGACAGAGTAACCCCAAATTCATCCATTGGTAACTCCACTTTATTTTTAGTCTATGGAAAGGAGGCCACCATACCTACTCACACCTTCCTACCAGCCTTGCAATTGGCCCAATCCGTCTGTGATGAGGCTTTCCCAGTGATGTAGGAGAGGCTAAATATGTTATTAAAACTAGAAGAAGAAAGGGAGAAAGCTAAAACAAACTTAACTCACCATCAAGAAGTAATCAAAAAATGGTTTGACAAATTGTTTCTAGGTAATAAATATTTTCACGAAGGAGATATTGTACTCAAGTGGGATAAATCAAATGAGCTAAAAGGAAAACACACCAAATTTCAGAAGATATGGTTGGGACCTTATCCGATCCACTATAAAATAGGTATTGGGACCTTCTAACTTAAGACATTATAGGGAGAGGAGGAAGATCTCCCTATCAATGGAAAAATCCTCAAAAAATACGTCTCCTAATCACCCATGGTTATTGTAGTCTTTTACATAGTAGGATTTCCTTTAGTTTTCCTTTCCTAGTCCCTGTTATTTTCAACCGAATCAACTTTTATCTTTCCAAACTTTCTTTTCCACATATTTTTTATTTATTTAGTGTTCCTTTTATTTTTACACTTTTTAATCTACAATAATTAGTGGTTCACCACTCCATACCAGTCCTTTCCCCATAATCACAATCCTAAATGGTTCAACTCATGTAACCACTTTTCTCTTTGGGAATTTCTCACTCAGCAGTAATCAAAGGACCTGTAACTCAATGTTTCTTCATAAGAGATAACGACACACAAAATATGAGTTGGTTCACTCAGGCCAAGAGAAAGCCTCGTACCTATAAATTCCACACCTTCTAATAGCTCATATCAGTCATCTTTATTATGTGTGACCACTTTGAAGACATGCCTATGCTCCACGCAAGTTTTCTGAATTGCTCTGAAAATTGATATCTTTTGCATACATCCGGTGGTATTACCCATTATTCCCTTAACTCTACTCTACTGGTAACTCATGTGAGGAACAAACAAGTATGAACCATCGATTGAGACTTTCATATAAAAGTAAATCTCATATCACCTTGCTTCCTACTCTCCTTCACACATGTTTCAAAAGAAATACATAAATGATATATCTAAAAACAATGAAGGTAGAGAAGCATTAACACATGGAAATTGAATCCACTATTAAAAGTGTGGGAAGTATGATAAAACCCGTTGGGGATATATGGATCTTCCTCGAGATTGTTCTTTTGATAGACATATGAGTCGATATTATTGTAATAGATCTCTTCTCTGCTAGAGGTTTCCCCCTCGAAGTTGAAAGTGAACATTGCTATCAGTAATCAAAGTGCTCTTTCCGGTGTTATTTTGGTATTATTTTGGTATTATTGTGGTGTTGTTCTGGTTATATTGTTGTTTATCTTCCATTTCTAGCTAATTTTTTATGTTCTGCATACTATTTTCTATATGGAATATTACAAGTGGTATCAGAGGACCTTCCTCGGCAGAAAATTGTGGGTTAATTTTTTTTTCAGAGTAGAGACATATTTCGACGTATTTAAGCTATAAAGATTTGTCATTACGTGCATAAACCCATTGTCAGTGATTCATACATGCAATAAATACAAGTGGTACTTAAGAAGACATCTGTTGGCCACCCTTGTAACCCCTGTTGGTACCCCTTTGAGTGGTAGTGCATCAGATGACACCTATATACAGATCATCCTAGATCTCCTAAATCCCTCCATAGATAAACCGATCGGCCACCTGACTGTTATAGTGCCACTGATAAAAACACTTAGGAAGATACTCTCTAGTACCTGGGTAGTCGGGTAGTACGGCTAAGGGAACGGTCTAGCCTCCTTAGTTAGTGCCCTGAGATATTGGGCCGAGTACTACTGTTGGAACCCGCACGTATATCACAGAGCTATAGCATAGGGAAAACCCTTGTCTATAGAACCCTCAAATACCCTAACCCTTGGGATGGAAACAAAAACAGAACATACAAGATATACTGCCGCACAAATGTGTCTTGTACATTCAGGTTGCGAAATTACTACACATTTCTTCTTGTTAAGAATTTGGGCATTTCATCACTGCAGTATTCTTTAGATCAGAGTATAACTCCGCAAGAGTAAAAAAAAAAGTATGGATCCTATTGGCACCATTATTTGAGACCTATCTCGTTGGATTTCTCTCTTCTCCCTTATCACAGTCATACCTATCATTTTTTAGCAATTTGTTTTTCTCGTGGACCCAACCCCCTTCCAACACCCTTATTTGGTCTTTACCCCATTGGATTCAACTCGTCGCCCTGATCGTTGTGATATAGTTCACCCATAACCCATTTTTTGTGTGGTCCCACCCACTCCTTTTCGTGTTCCCTCTTCATCATGGCCCACACCCGCAGCCAAGACTTGGAATCTCGCTTCAATTCCTTGCACTCTAATTTCACAAAAACCCAACAGGAAGTGAGACAACTTAGTTCCAATATTTCCACCATCAATAAAAACATGCATTCGTCCATCAACGCCAAAATAGAGGACCTCAAACAAGACCTCAAAAAATACCTTGCTACCCAACTCGAATCCTTCACTATGATGATCTGTGTCAAGATGCATATCCCTACAAAACGTCCCTCATATGACCCACCTTTGAAAACCAAAGGTGAAACTTCCTCTCATTCCCATAATTTTCATCCCCATCACTTTCAACGTGACCTGCGCCTTCCATGTGTGGATGTGACCAAATTTGATGGCACGGATCCCATTGGCTGGGTAACTCAAACGGAACATTAGTTCTCTTTGTATGGCATTACGAATGAGTTGGCCAAACTCTGGTATGGTGTTCTCCATCTAGATCAAGAATGTTGGCAATGGTGGAAATGGAGAAAAAATGCCCGCCAAGGGTATGTGTCTTGGACACACTTTGTGGCAGATATTTATGAACTCTTTGAAAATGACACCAACTATTTAGTTCGTTTGACAAAGTTGAAACAATCTAGCACAGTGGAAGACTTTATAGTCGCTTTTGAATGATTGGATTTTCGTACATAGGGCATGTCTGATGCTTTTTTTCCCAGAGTGTTTTATCAGTGGCCTCAAGGATAATATTTGTTCCCATGTTCTCATGGCTCAGCCTCAGAGTTGGGTGGATGCTACTAAAATAGATAAGGAATCACAATGGGTTTTCTCTTCTCAAAACTGAAAACCCTCCTTTATTCCTCTCACTAAACTAGTCACTCCCACTCCTCCTTATACTCCACTAAAGATCCAAAAATTGACCAGGGCCGAAATGGTTGAACGTCAACTCAAAGGTCTTTGGTTATAATTGTGATGACAAATATTTTCCTGGGCACAAGTGTAAGGAGCAAAATATTTTTATCGCCATCTCGGAGGATGTTTCGGAAGATGATGTTGAGGCTCCCCTTGTGTTTGTGTCACCTGAACCCACTGACATGACCCCTCACTCAGACCCTCTCGATCTAGAACTATTAATTTCCCTAAATTCTCTCATTGGCTTCTTTTCTCCCAAAAAACTCAAGCTAATTGGTTACATTAAGCATATGAAGGTCATCATTATTGTTTATAGTGGAAGCACCCATAATTTTATTTATCGCCGCATTGCCCAAAAAACTAATTTATATATATGTGTCGTCAATAATTTTCAAATCATGATTGCCAATGGTGGGTCCATGAAATGTGGAGGGATTTATGAAAATGTGCGTCTCCAAATTGGTGAATACCACATGAAATATCATATGTTTCCTATCGACATGGGAGGTTGTGACATTGTGTTGGGTGAATAATGGCTAAGGACTTTGGGTCCCATTCTCATCAATTTTAAGGAATTAACCATGCAATTTGACTAGGAGGGAAAAAAATAATATAAGTTCCAAGGCATCGTCGTCGGTTCCCCGGAGATCATCAGTTCCCATCGTATGGAAAATCTGCTCAAAAAAGGTCATTCTAGCATTATTTCCCAACTCCATTCTATACAATCCACTAAGTCACCCTCTGTGCTGCAGGACCTCCAATCCATCCTCTCTAAACATCAAGTGGTTTTTTCCACTTCCCAAGGACTCCCTCCTTCTCATTTTGTTCATGATAATTCCATTCCCCTTGTCTTAGGAAGCCTTCCTCCCAATATACGTCCCTATCGTCATCCCTTTTCCCAAAAAAATGAAATTGAGAAAATTGTTCAAGAATTGCTCAATGCAGGTGTTATCCTCCCTAGTACGATCCCCTACTCTTCTCATGTGTTCATGGTCCTTAATAAATAAGGTTCTTGGTGCATGTGTCATATCTTCCGCGCCCTCAACAAACTAACCATTAAAGAGAAATTTCTCATTCCTTTCATTGATGAACTCTTGGATAAATTGAGTGGCACCCAATTCTTTACTAAACTTGATCTTCATTTTTTATACCACCAGATCCATATGAACAAGGAATACATTCCTAATACTGCATTTAGAAATCACGAGGGCCACTATGAGTTTTTGGTCATACCCTTTGGCTTGTGTAATGCTCCCTCCACTTTCCAAAGCCTCATGAATCTTGTCTTTCATCCTTTTCTCCATCATTTTATCTTAGTTTTCTTTGATGATATACTCATCTATAGTAAAACCTGGACAACCCATCTTTCTCATGTGGATAGAGTTCTCCATCTACTCTCTCAGCACCAACTTTTCCTCAAACAATATAAATGTGCTTTTGGCACCTCGGAAGTCGAGTACTTGGGTCATGTTGTTGGCAAGGCCGGTGTCAGGGTGGATCCTAAAAATATTGAAGCTATGCAAGATTAGCCTTAACCACAGAATCTCAAAATATTGTGTGTATTTCTGGTTTTAACTGGTTATTATTGGAAGTTTGTTAAGAATTATGGAAATATTGTGACACCACTCACTACTCTCCTTAAAAATAATTCTTTCACTTGGACTCCAACAGCTGCTCAGGATTTTTAAACCTTGAAGATTTCCATGTGCACCACTCTAGTCCCGACCCTTCCTGATTTCACAAAGACCTTTGTCCTGGAATGTGATCCTTCTGAGAAAGGAATTGGCGCAGTTCCTATGCAAGAGGGTCAGCCTTTGGCCTTGTTGATGGGCGAAAGTGTCCGTTCGTCAATTGAGAGAGTGGAACCGGTCCGGGGTTGTCTAATAACCCAAGCCATTTGGAATGAACCACCCTGATGGGTTTAATGGCTCCGTTGGCCGCTCTAAGATCCTAAGAAAACCAAAGAGAAAACTAATCTAAACTAACTAATCTATCTAAAACAAATAAAACAAACAAAACTAACTAAAACTAACTAAAACTAATAAGACAAACTAATACACTAATCTAATTAAAACAAACTACTAAATTAAACTAAAACTAAATATAAACTACTCTAACTATTATATACAATCTACTAATTACTATTACACTAACTCTAACAATTAAATATCTAATCACTAATTGAATTACAACTTATTCACAAATATACAATATCTACAAGTTGCAGATTTGAACAAAACCTGTAAAACTCATGTGCTTTCTGTCCTAAGACAACGAGATATGTTTTTGTTGATTTTTTATAAATAAAAAATAAAACTTACTGAAATTAAACAATCTAATATATTAAACATATATATCTAACTAAAAATACTAACAAATATACTAAATCAATGACAAACTGACCTGGAAACGCTCCTAATTTGTCCTGTGTATGATGACTTCGAAGCTGGTTGGAGGAAGGAAACTCGCACCGGTTGATCCAGAAGCTTCTCGTAAACGATAGGTTGTGCTACTCTTTGAGTTATTTACAGGACAAACAAGACATAAAAAATCATAACAATTACATGATTTATAAATCTTTGCAATAAGGGAAACCTGTTATGCAGAAACTTATATTTTATAATTCAACTTATGAAGAAGAGAAATCTGTGATTCACAAACTGAATTAAGAAATTGTTATGTTTTTTAAACACTAGAAGAAAACAGATATGGATTACAATTATTAAATTATATCATTTGCACATGATTAAGATAGCTAAAGTAGTCATTAACCAAATACAAATTGATATACACAACATGAAACAAAATGTTGAT